>PVIC010024828.1:0-25730 GCA_004025085.1 Thryonomys swinderianus
AGAGAGAGAGAGAGAGAGAGAGAGAGAGAGAGAGAGAGAGAGAGAGGGAGAGAGAGGGAGAGAGAGAAAGAGTCCTAGCTTTGGCAAGCTTTAAAGCTATGTAACATTGGACTAGGAATAACTCTCCAATGATCAATTTATGTACCAAAAGAGAAATAACAGTATTTTTCATTGCTTTGAAGATTGGGTGGGATAATATATGTAAAACTAGTAAAGAGCCTGGCATATTATAATGCATCAGTAAGTCCAATCATGCTCTTTTTCTCCAATGTTTTCATGTTTCTCCACCCTTGTTGTGTTATCTGTAGGGAAAAGAAGACTATTTCTGGAACTAAACAGCCAACATAGGCTTTCTCTTTCATTTTGGCCTTCTAGCCACCTGTGCTGTCTCTGTCAGGTCAGCAACCTGATGTCAGTTCTTTGACACCTTACTCCTTTTGGATGGCCACTAGTTATACCAAGCTTTGTGACTTCTGGCCTTTTCCCATTAGAATGTAATCTTCATCTAGATTAAATCATAATTTGTCATCATCAATTTGGTCTTCAAGGAGCAAGTCATATGCAGTACAAATTGTTTCCACTGATGCTACTCAATTTTCATGAATCTAATTCTTTTAGTTTCGTCTCTTATCTTCCCTTAGTTTGGTTTGCTCTGTGTTAGCCTTGATTTCTTCATTGGTACAATGGGGACGACTACAGTCCCTGATTTGTCACGGTACTGGTGAGACAAAAAGAGCTAATTCATGGGAAGTGTTTAGCATGTTGCCTGACACATAGAAATGACACAGAAAATTATCGAAACATGGTAGATACGTAGATATGCAGAGTCCACCAAAAAACCATATTCATACTTCAGAAAAAGAAAAAACTTGTCTAAATATTTTAATATTAAATTTATCAAGATATTATAAAGTTAATGCAAGTTACTTTTGACCTCTACAATTATAAGAGGTGCTCAAATAGTGGGCATTAGTTTCCAGCCAAGTATTAGTACAGTGAACTGCTGGTTAGGCAACCTTGGTTACCAAGATTGCTGCACATGCATTTTCAATTCCTTCTGTCAGGGCCAGGAGTGTATTGGGTCTTCTGTGATATCCAATATTCTCTCAGGTTCCCTATGCGAGGGTAACACCATCTTTTGAAAGAACATTGTACTAGTTTTCTTTTCCTGATCTGGGTAGATGTTTTTCGCAGACTCTGTAGATGTATATGAATACATAATTATGAACTTTCTGAATCGTACAGATATGGAATGAGTTCAAATATCAAGCTGCTACTTATTTTTTAAAAGTTCCTTTTGTCTTGAGTGTCGTCAAAAAGGTACTGTTCTTATAGTTCCTGCCCTGAACCCCTTGCTTCCTGGTTGTATGTGTGTCTTTATAACTGCACGTACTCAAACAGAGAACTAGCTATTTGCCTCTGTCCTTTGGTGGTGTTTGTTTCTTTAACAAATTTTTATGGAACAGGAACATTTATCGTCTATTTTTACAGATAAGGAAAACTAAAGCTCAGAGTCACACCCAATGTCATCTACTGTGCTGTGTGAGTTATAACCTCCTCCGATCTGCAGAAATGAGCCTCTGTCCCAAAGCAGCCCAATTCTTTGTCAATCCTAGGACTCTGCTCCACATCCAAAGTGTATCATGCTGAGGCTCTGATGATCTGCCCACCTGTAGCGAGTTTTTGCTACTTTCTGCATAACACATCAAATCTTCTTTTTTGGACCCATCATTTGCTGGTTCAAGAAACATACGAAATGAATCATTTACTCTAGGCAGTGATGTCTTGCCCTCTTTGGTTTCTGGTATTGCCTGCTTGGAGCTTCCTGATGCTCTGTCTCACAGGGAAGATTTATCCCTTTGGTTATCAGATGAGTTTTGGAGCCAAGTGTGAGGTATCCATTCTCTACCTTAGTTTTTATTACTTCGGATCTATGCTGCGATGAGTCTATGTTACACTATCAATGATGTTATCATGCCCTGGGCCTGTTGCACAGGGGATGAGGAAAGGATAATTTCAGTTAGCCTGGATGAATCTTCTTTGGATAAAATCCTTTCTTAAGCCTTTTAAATCTCGTTCTACATTTTTCTAAATATTAACTCTACCTATCAGGTAACTTAGAATAGCATAGAGTTTTTAATTGTTTATCAACATGGAAAAATAACTTCTTCTAAATTAACTATAATTTTGCAATGTACTCTTTCCTTCAACATCCTTCAGTTACGAAGTTGACAGTAAGTGTTACGGCACACACTGCAATCACAGAAGTTGGTAGACTGAGTCAGAAAGGTTGTGGTTTCAAGGCAATGTAACAAATTTATGGCCAGTCTGAATTATACAGAGAAAGACTTTGGGGCAAAGGAAAACAAATAATCACACATACACAAATGACACATAAAACAAAAATTAAAAAGTTGATATATTCAATCTAGAGCTACCTTCCTTTTAGAGTTGTACTTTTCTGCAGTGGGGCTTAAAAATAAACACAATCCTAGCATGCCTCAGGCTGTAAATCCAGTTCTCAGTGTGTAAGCACACACATAAACACAGACACACACAAACCCACAATTTCACGGCAGTGCCAATGGTTAATTTTGTCTTATTATTCTTCTGAACACCTCCGTGTATGAACAGATCTGTATTGTTCTCTCCTGTAATTACACTTCTTGTGGTGAAAATAAGCTCATCTAGTGCAAAAAAAAAAAAGTGTCAAGTTTTGACATTCCAAGGAATCTCACTTTAGGTTTGAGAGTTGCAAAATGGAAGAGAAAGTCAGTTTTCAGGAGAAAAAAAATTAGAGTGAAAACACCTAAGAGAGAAGTAATCTTTAGCTTTTTGGTATAATGGAACTGAAATAACTTAACTTTAAGGGTTTGTGAGAGGATTTTTGCTGTGTCAACTAACACCGTAGAACTTATATACTTGTAGAAAGAAGGGAACAAACTTTAATGTCTGATCTATTAAATTGATCTAGATTTTCTAGAGAGAGATAACAAAAAATCAGGACAGTGAAGTTCCCTTTTGCTTGTTGGAGTTTATGGTCTGATGACTATATTGGTATTGAAAAGAGATTAAATTCAAAGAATGCTAGTTATTTAAACCTTAAAATCTTAAGGAAGATAAATTGCCAGTATTTTTTTAAAATAATCCTTCTCTTGTGGGAGCTGCTAATTTATTGTGGACTATTGGAACAATGATAATTAAGTTATGAAGGTCAATGATCAATTATCTTACAAGTGACTCAGTATCCTTAATGTGCCCAGAACTGCGTTTGCAGTTATGTTAAAAAACAACTTGTAATTTGCTCAGGGAGACAAGATTGGAGGGAGATGACATTTTATATATTCCATTACATATCCATGAGTATGCACTGTCAAAGTCTGAGTTGATTGATCTTAGACCAGGTGAGACAAAGCAAGTTTGAGAGTAAGCTAGAAGTTTGCGCATGTTAAATAACGTGAGGTTTAACTCTGTAACTTCAAAGGCACCAGTAAATCCAGGGATGGGGGAAATCATTCCTCACAACACACTCACATATTTTTTACAGATGGATGGCCATTTTTGTAGCAGAAAAGGAATCTAAGACTGGAGGCAACTTCCTCTGGGGGCTCCACTCAGACTGCTCCTCTCATAAGAAATGTACAACTGTACAGTTAGTCAAACGTAGTGGTGCTCCCTTGCGATTGTAGGTACTCAGGAAGGCAGGAAGATCCCAAGTTCAAAGACAGCCTGGGAAATTTAGCGAGACACTCTCAAAGTGAAAAATAAGGCTGGAATATAGCTCAGTGGTAGAGTGCTTGCCTAGCATGTACAAGGCCTTGAGTTTCATCTCTGATATCGCGCACGCACGCACACACATACACACACAGATACAGATACGTGAGGAAAGTTTTGGTTAACCCCCTGAAAACAATTCAAACAATACTAAAATACAAGGAAAAAGTATGAATAACTTAATTATAAATATTTATGGGTATCACCATTTCTGCATTTGTAAATTGTAGATAATAATAGGTCTTACACCATATGGCTAAAATGGGAATAAAATTTATACAGTACTGTGCTAAATATTACAATCCTCATCACTCTCATCATTATCAGTACCCCATGGAAGCTCTAAAAAGTATAATTTAGAATCAGAGGTGTTTCAGCAGTAGAAAAATTGAAGTGGTGCCTATTCCTTTGAGGTTTATAGGACAGGAAACAAAGTACAAAAATTATAGTGTGTTAAGGACAGGTCAAGGATGACATTTTCAGGGCATTGCACTTTAAGAAAGAAGATCACCTGAGGAGGGCAAAGACATAGGAAAAGTAGGGGGAGTTGGGGCTTATATGAAAGAAGATGTAACCATCAAAGTGCCATTCAGTGATAAATTCTGTGAATCTTTGTTTTGTAATTGTGGCAAATGAAAGGGAAAAATGTATTTTCCCTTTTCCCAGCTTTTTCAACTCTGAAGATAGATTAAGAGAGTCTTGAGTAAACATTTAAACTTCAAAAAGCAGAATGGAGTGTGGGTCTGGCAGAGCAGATAAACAAATGGCTGCCTGAGGTACTATTTGTTCCATAATGGCTTTTTGCTGCCGCAATTAGCAAAACTCAAAACAGCTTGTTTCAGATAATCGGAAGCTGACTGATGATGAGGCTTCAAAGAAACAGAAGCTACTGATAAAAACAGAAACTCGTCAGGCACTTCAAGGATAAGGAGTTGCCAGTGCAGTCAGACTAGGGGCCTGTTCCTGGGCCACTGAGAAGAACCTATTGCTATACAAAAGAATTGCTGTTTCCAGGGGTTAATTAGTGAGAAAAAAGAGCATTACTCTTGATAATTCTATTTTCTCTGCTGAAGAGAAGCAGATGAAGAAAAACAAAATAAATTAGAAGCTGGAAATAACAAGTTAATAAATAGGTCATTGATTGTCATGTTGGAGATGGAGGTGGATAAACAAGAAACCATGAAAGAACTTCTGTTAATTCTAGATTTGGTTAGAGGTATGTTAGCTTTCTAACACTGTGACTCATACTTGAGATAATCAGGCTATAATGAGAAAAGGTGTATTTTGATTTATAGCTTTACAGACCCCATTCTATGATTGATTGGTGCCATTGCTTTTAGGCTTGTAGCAGTGCAACATATCATCATGGAGAGTGTGGCAAGGCTGCTCACATCAAAGTCAGGAAATGAAATAGTAAAAAGCTAGGGTCTCACGGTCCCCTTCAAGAGTCCCCTCCAATCCCTTTCTACTAGACCTCACATCTTAGGAGTTCCACTACTTTTCAATAGCGCCACACAGGGGTGTTTGGGGGGACATTTAATATCCAACTACAGAAATTGGGTAGGGTGGAGAGAAAGGCATTCTGACTGCATGAATTAGTTGCTCTGAGTGCTATTAACCCATTTAGATAGCAGCACCTCCTGCCCTGGGAGCAATTTCATAAGGCTAAACTTCTCCAGTTTCATTCAGGTTTAGGTCATTGCATTAGTCCAACTCAAGATTATGCTAGGGAAGGGAAACAATGAGAAAAGAAAGAAAAAAATGGAAACAAAGACTTTGTAGACAGAGAAGGGTGGAGGAGTTGAAGCGGGGGAAGGAATGGGAAAAAATAACAACTCAGGTGTATCATGTACTGGTACAAATTCCCAGTAATGAATATCATCGTATGATCATAGCTGAAACGTACCAATAAACTTAATGAACAAAGAAACTGCAATAAGAAAGTGTTGTTTATGTAGTGATTGACACAGTACTTCCCATACACTCTGATTGAGACTCATTCATTTCCTCCCAGTTCTTGGATGGTATTATGATTGTGTATGTCTCACGGGTGTCACACATACTGGCCCTTCTACTGGGGTTACTTTGCCTTTCCCCACCTGCAACCTTCTCACTACCTGGCTATCTAAACTCTCATTATCTTTTTGGTCCTATTTTACATGATACATATATTCAGATGCATATATCCTTATTGCATTCTAAACTTGTCTTCTGTAGTACTTAGTGTAATCAGCCTTCCATATCTGTGAGTGCTGTGTTTATAAATTAAACCGTTCATAGGTGGAAAGTGAAAGCTGCCTTATAGTGGTTGCATTTGTACTGAACATGTCAATAATTTGGGAATGAGAATTAAGTCATGTCATGTACTGGTACAAATTAAAGGTGTCCATTGTGATCATAATATGTATATAAAATGTACTGATAAAATCAATTTTATTTTTTTGAGACAGAGTCTCACTTTGTAGTTCAAGCTGGCCGTGAGCTCACTATGTAGACCAGGCAAGCCTCGAACTCAGCAATCCTCCTGTCTCTGCCTCCTGAGTGCTGGTACTACAGGCGTGAGCCACCATGCCCGGCGATAAAATAAATTTTTAAAAAATTACAAAAAAAAAACACTTTTAGGGGGGCATTGGAGATTGAATAGCCAGAGCCATTTACTCAGATACATCTCCATCCTTATTTATTTGTTTATTACAGAAAAAGCTTGAATTGTAAGTTAGAGGCAGGGCAGGAAAAGCTCTAGCTTTGGTAACCGGAGGGGGTACACTCAGATATAGGGGTTCAGATGGGCCACCTGCAAAGGCAAGAGGCCATTTCCAAGGGTCAGCTGGTGTGGTGGAATCTGGTTGATCATTATCTCAGTCCTGGTGCCAGGGTTCTGGAATCTGCAAGGTTGAGGGATGGTTTCCTTCCCAGGGAAAGTTTGTCTCTGTGGTGGTCTTTGTCAAGTGGGACTCGGCATTTCCTGGAATCCAGGCGACCACGGGTTTAGGACAATGGCTCAGGTTTCTGGGTGTAGCTGATTCTCCTGTAAAACTCTTATCTCGTTGTCCTCAGTATGTGAACTCTGCAGGCCTTTGACCCAGCAATGTTACTTCCAGTACATTTCCCAGAACAGTACTTCTCAAACTATGGTGGAGGACTGGTTTAATTTTTGCTTTAGATATCTGATAAAGGAGTTTGTGTTCTCTAAAATCAATGAACTCTGGTAACAACGGAGGTTGAGAGTAGGAAAAATGTACTGAAATAAAGCGTTGGTCTAACAGTGACAGAAGAGGCATCAGGAAATGGGTTGCTCCTATATTTTATTTTACTTTAAGACAAATTCTAAGTAACAAAATTGCCCAAGCCAGTCTTGAGATCTTCCTGCTCAACAACCCCCCCCCCCAAGTTCTGAAATTATGGGCATGTGAGGTGATAAATCTGGTTCTGACTCCTGTTTCTCAAATTGATATTTGATCTTGATCAAGATGCTGAACATCTTAAGGCTTCATTTTTCTCATATGAAGTAGAAAGTAGTTGAATGAGTTTGATTTTTACTGATCCTAGATTGCTTTTGAATCTGATTTTAAAATGTAAGTTTCAAATCTTCTTTGATTTTAATTAAGCAGAAAAAAATGTTAACACAAAAAAGTAAATCAAACTCATCTCTTTAAGAATTATATATGTAACAAGTTTTTAAAGTCCATTAGTAACAGGTTTAAAAAGTGAAGTCCATGTAGAAATTTAAGAAGCTAGGAGTGATTCTAAGAAGAACCTAAAACAAATGCAAAACCAATTGCTTAAAAAAGTGCAATTAGAAAGTACTTTAAAAAATAATAAGCAGAAAAAATTTACAACTCAGACCTTTTTTTTTTTTTTTGAGACAGGGTCTCGCTTTGTAGTTCAGACTGGCCCTGAGTTCACTGTGTAGCCCAAGTTAGCCTCGAACTCACAGCAGTCCTTCTGCCTCTGCCTGCCAAGTGCTGGGATTACAGGCATGAACCACCATGCCCAGCAAAACTCAAACTTTTATTCTCTGGACAATATACTAACAAAGGATAAATGTCTGTTAATTATTTCTCCCTCAGTCAAAACTAACAGATTAAAAGTAGTAGGTTGGGGAAGTTATTAGAGGACCGCAGCTGAACTTACTGGTTGATAGGATTCTGTTTGCTTAACCTGAAATCTGACTTTACAATTAATATATATGACTTATTGGTTTCAGAATTATGAAATTGAATAATTTATAAATATTTATAAATATTTATAAATATTTCACACTTAAGCGTATAGTTATATCTTTCCTTGACTCTCCACAGTTGTCAGCTCTGAGTTTCCAGTTTATACTTGTCAAGAGTTCTGTAAAGAGGGAGGTTTGTATTCAGGCAGCACTTTCCTGAAGTTCTGAATTTATGGTTATTCACAGAAAGTATTTGTCCTTATATTAACAATAAACATTGTTAAATTGCAAGTCCAAACTAAGGCACTTAAAATATTTTAAAGACAACACTCTTTTACAGGTATAATGATAGATATAGGAAATAGAAAAATTTGTAAGATACATTCTTGATTTTTGAGAAAGACTATTGGTTAATGGAGGGGAAAATGTGCAAAAATTAATTGCCCTACAAGTAAAAGTACTCTTGTCTTGAAGTTGACACATGACCAAAGTGTTAAGGGAGTAGGCAGGAGCAAATAATTCTTTCCCAAGAAGTGAAGTAAGCTTTACATAGAGCGCAGCATAGGCAGAGGACAGGACTTACTAAAGGGCATAAATTGTTGTGAAACCATGACAAGTATTTTCTGTAGGAAAATATTTACATCAAAATGACAGAGTATTGTCCGGGAGATTTAGCTTAGTGGTTCTGCCGCCTGCCTAGCAAGTGCAAGGTCCCTGGTTCAATCCCGGTAACCACATACAATGATATGATATTGGGCGTGGTGACTCACGCCCACCAACAGTCAGTACCACTTGCCACAATTCCGGACGCGGTGGCTCACGCCTGTAATCCCAGCACTCAGGAGGCAGAGGCAGAAGGATTACTGAGTTCCAGGCTTGCCTGGGCTACATAGTGAGCTCAGGGCCAGCCTGAACTACAAAGTGAGACCTGTCTCAAAAGTAAAAAAATGGCAGAGTACTGAAATCCTATATGAAGAGCTTTTACAGTTCAGTGAACAGTGATCAACAACTGGACATGCATTACTACAAAATATTTTTTAGATGACTGCTTTATTTACACTACAGTAATAACAAAAGCAACAACAAAATATCCCCTGCTCTTCTGGAGCTTGCAGTATAGTGGGAGATGCAGATAAGTAAATAAATACACTATCATTTAGTGTGACAAAGTTATAATGTGAACATATCGAACAAGTTCCAAATCTACATGTGGCAAGTCAGGGGAAGCTTTCTAAAGAAGCATCTTCCAAATTCTAAAGTGAAAAAAAAAAAAGGTAGATAATATCAGACACGGACCAAAAGAGACTAGAGGAGAAAGGGGTAGCTGATTAGGAGGCTAATCAGAGTGAACAACGTAAATGATGGCCTGGAACTTAGAGATGAGATGGTGTATTTGGGGGAAAGGAAGACATTTCAGGCCAGGTATAGTGGCAAACGCCTGTAATTCTAGCACCCGGGAAGGCTGAAGCAGTAGAATCACAAGTTAAAGCCCAACATGGTCAGTTTAGTAACTTATTAAAACTCTGAATCAAAAATTTAAAAGTATAAAAGGACCATATATTTAGTTCAGTGAAAATGCTTGGACTTAGTCCTCAGTACCAAGTGAAACAAACAAACAAACAAACAAAGAAAAAAGACATTACAGTATAACAAAGTATACTTTAAGGAGAAAAGTCAGACCATATAATTTTTTTTTTTTTTTTTTTTTTTTTAGACAGGGTCTTGCTTTGTAGTTCAGGCTGGCCCTCAACTCACTATGTAGCCCAGGCAAGCCTGGAACTCAGTAATCCTCCTGCCTCTGTCTTCTGAGTGCTGGGATGACAGGCGTGAGCCACCATGCCCGGCACTGTGGTATGTGGTACTGATTGCCGGTGGGCGTGAGTCACCACACCCAGCATTGTGTGTGGTTACCTGGATTGAACTCAGGGCCTTGCGCTTGCGAGGCAGGTGCTGGAACCACTGAGCTAAATCTCTGGCCCCATATAATGTTTTTTTGAGACAGAATCTCACTATACATTTGAGGCCAGCTTTGAACAAATTATGTAGCCAGGCTGGCCTTAAAATCTCAACAATCCTCTTCCCTCAGTCTCCCAAGTAATGGAATTGCAAAGGATGTGCCATCAGCAAAGCATGCAACTTTTTCTCCATTTTAAAAAAAGCTAAATATTTGCAATACATAATGATGACATTCATCATAGGGAATTTGTATATGTACATAATATATCTTCTTTTTCCCCCATTCCCTTTCTTCTCTTCAGTCTTTCTTTCTCTTCCCATTTACAAAAGATTTGTTTCCATTTTCCCTTCAATTGTCGTTTTCAACGTACAATTAGTAATCTTTTTTTTTTCGTTTTTTATTTTTCTTTGTTGAATTTATTGGTACATTTTATACATATGTTATGATCACATTCAACATTGAGAATTTGCACCTGTACATGACACATCTTAATTCCTGGTTTTTCGCCATTTCCCTGCCCTCCCTTCAATCCCTCTACCCCTCTATACATAAGCTTTTTTTTTTTCCTTCTTATGATCATTTCTTTCTTTCCGTTCTTTGCTTTCTCCTGTCTGCCCTCCTTAGTTCCCCATAAATTCTGCTTTTCCTTCCTTCCCTTTCACATTCTTCCCTTTCTCCCCCTTCCCATTTGAACATGATCTTCCTACTTTCCATTATTTATGCTCCATTTTGCTTCTTATTTATCCTTTGGACTTCTCATACAAGAGAAGCAAATTTAAACTTATGTGTATGATTTATTTCACTTAATATTATGGTCTCAAGGTGTATTCATTTACCTAAAAATACTCAAGTTTATCTTTCTTTGTGGCAGAATACTACTCCATTGTATATAGATACCATATTTTCTTATTTACTGATAGACATATCAGGAGCTTCCAGGATTTAGCTATTATAAAGCAGGCTGCTACAAACATAGGTATGCATATGTAATTGTGGTATGATGCTTTTTTAAGTTACTATTTTAAATGTATTGGTACATTTCAGGTATACAATATTATGACATTCATCACTGGGATCTTGTACCTGTACATGATATATCTTGCTTCTTATTTTATCCCCATTCCCCTGTCCTCCCTTTAGGCTTTCACAGCCCCCCATTTACAAAGACTTTGTTTCTATTTGTCCTTCCTTTCTCATTTTTCCCTTCTTTCCTTTTCACCCCCTCCCTCTCCCTGGTTCTGCCTCCCCCTTGAACATTTTTCTTCCTGTTTCATGATATCTATTATACTTTTTGGTTTTCATTTATACTTTCAGTTTCTGATACCAGAGAAATTATGCAGTATTTACTTATGTGTGTCCTATTTATTTCACTTAACAGTATAGACTCAAATTGCATTCATTTAGCTATAAATGTCTTAAGTTTACCATTTTTTATTGTGGAGTAGTACTATATATTTTTTAAAGCCAAATCTTTTTAATTCAGTCTCTGGTTGATGGGCATTTGAGTTGTTACCATGATTTAACTATTACAAGTTGTGCTGCTATAATCATAAGTATGCATGTATTGCTGTAGTACATGATTTTAGTTTTTTTGGGAAGATACTCAACAGAGGAATAGCTGGATCAAAGGGGGCCTCTAATCCTAGTTTTTTGAGGTGATCTTCACAATAATCTTCAAAGTGGTTGTACCAGTCTACATTCCCACCTACAATGGAGAAAGGTTCCTTTTTCTCCCTGCAGCCACGGATTTCTTGATGGCAGCCATTCTTTCTGGAGAGAGATGGCATTTCAGTGTTGTTTTAATTTGCATTTTTCAGATGACCAGTGATGTTGGATATTTTTTCATGTATTTATTTACTTTGTGTACTTCATGTGAGAAGGGCCTGTTCATTTCAGATGCACATTTTGATTGGATATTTAATTGTGGGGATTGATTTTTTCAGTTCTTTATGTATTCTAGGTATCAGTGCTTTTTCTGAGGTGTAGCTGGTAAAACATTTTTCATCCTGTGAGTTGTCTCTTCACTCTGTGGTTTCTTTTGCTCTGTAGAAGCTTTTTAATTTGATGTAATGACAGTTGATGATCCTTTGGAATGTTTCTTGTGTGAACAATGATTTGTTTATGAAATCTTTGCTTATACCTGTGTTTTCAAGAGTCTTACCTGTTTTATTTTTCAGCAGTTACATGTTTCTGTTTTTATATTTGGATCTTTGATTCTTTTTCATTTTAGTTTAGTGCATGGTGAGAGATGGGGCTAGGTTCAATCTTCAGTATGCAGAAAGTGAGTTTTTCCAGTAGCATTTATTAAAGAGCCTCTGATCTTCCAGTGAAGATGTTTAGCCATTTAGTCAAAGATAAGCCATTTAGCTAAATGTACTTGGAGTTGTTTTTGCTATAAACATTGGTATGCACGTATAGCTGTAATATGATCTCTTTAGGTCTTTGGGGATGATAGCTAGATGGCATATAGCTGGGTCACATGGAATTTCTAATATTAGTTCTGTGATAAACCTGCATACTTATTTCCACACTGTTTGTATGAGTTTGCATTCTCACCAGCAATATAAGAGCATTCCTTTTTCACCACAGCTGCACCAGAGTCTGTTATTCTTTGACTTCTTGATAATTGCCATTCTTTTTGCTGTAAAATATAATATTGGTGTTGTTCTACATTACATTTCTCTAATAGCCAGAACATTTTTCATATCTTTGCTGCTCACTTGTAGCTATTCTTCTGAGAACTACCTGGGCATTTCACTTACTCATTTCTTCCTTTTTTTGAGACAGGGTCTCCCTTTGTAGCCCAGGCAAGCCTCAAACTCAGCAATCCTCCTGTCTCTGCCTCCCGAGTGCTGGGATTACAGGCGTGAGCCACCATGCCCGGCACTGTGGTATGTGGTATTGATTGCTCGTGGGCATGAGTCACCATGCCCAGCATTGTATGTGGTTACTGGGATCAAACTCAGGACCTTGTGCTTGCGAGGCAGGTGCTGGAACCACTGAGCTTAATCTCCGGCCCATCACTTACTCATTTCTTTTTGTTTTTGAGACAGGGTCTCGCTTTGTAGTTCAGGCTGGCCCTGAGCTCACTATGTAGCCCAGGCAAGCTTCAAACTCAGCAATCCGCCTGTCTCTGCCTCCCGAGTGCTGGGATTACAGGCGTGAGTCACCACGCCCAGCACGTTGGTATGTGGTATTGATTGCTGGTGGGCGTGAGTCTCCACGCCCAGCACTGTATGTGGTTACCGGGGATTGAACTCAGGACCTTGCGCTTGCTAGGCAGGCGCCGGAACCACTGAGCTAACCCTCCGGCCCCACTTACTCATTTCTTGATTGGATCTTTTATTCCTCTGTTATGGTTCACATCTAGATATCCCACCAAAGCCTCTTGTGGTCATAGGTGGTACTGTATGGAAATGGCTGGAGGTAGGCTGTGCTGCTAGGATCAAGGATATGATGCTGGGATTGATTCATGGTGCGATACTAGGATTAAGGATGTGACTGCTACTCCATCCTAAGGGCAGATGGCCTGGATAAAATATAAGAGATAGAAATGGGACTGCGGTTTCTCCCTGCTCATTGCTTGTTCCTTGATGCTTTGTTGCTGCCTTCTGCTTGCCATGAACTGTTTTCCCTCACGAACTATTTTCCTATGTGCTATGCCACCCTGCTTTGGAGCTAGCTGGTTATAGACTAAAACTTCTACATACTGTAAATTAAATAAAACCTTTACTCCTTTAACTTCATGTGCCTGGTATTTTGTCTCAGCAGGCAGAAAAATAACTAAGACAGAATTTGGTACCAGAGAAAATGAGTTGTTGTGGATGTACCTGATTATATAGTTTAGAAGTCTTTGGAACTGGCTTGTGGGAAGAGTTTGGAAAGGTTTGAAGATGGTAGCTATAGAAACAGCCCTGGAATACTGTAAGCCAAACTTGATGGTAGATTTTAGTCAGAACTCAGAACATGAAAGCACTGATAGAAAAGATGTCTATAAAGAACGAACTCAGGAGGTTTGTTCTGGGAAATCTTCATTGACTGTTGGATTCTGGATGATGTATGCTATGCTTTGGCAGGAAGTTTGCTTGCATTTTGCTCATGTCCAGAGGCTTTATCTGAGCTTTTAGATTAAGGGCAGTGGACTTATGAATCTGGCAGAAGAAATTTCAAGGTAGTCTAATGCTGAGGCAGTGGCATGGCTACTGTTGGGAACTTTTAGCCAAATTTATGTTGAGTATCAAGAGCAAAGGCCCCAGAAGAATGATTTAAAATGTTTTGAATTTGATCAAAAGGCAAGCATGAATAAAGCTGCAGCCTGAAAAGATGAAATAGAGAAGTTGGTCACTGAAAGTACTAGCAAGATGAAGCCAAGTATTTCAGAAGGCAACAGAAAAGATGGCCTGAGAATATCAAAAGAACCAGCAGGAGTTCACCCTTTGCAGCCTCAAAGTTGCAAAATTGAAAGACTACTTTGAGAAGAGAGTCCCAGAGCACCACATTCCAGAATGCCAGCAACCAAGAGATATTATTCCTTGGGATTTGGTTCCTAAGCACTTGGTCCCTACAGCCCAGAAAGAAAGAAGCCTGGCTGCTGCCTGAGCTGGCAGCAAATCTTGGTGTTACCCATGTGGTGTTGCTTTCAGGAGCATGCAAATGCAAGAGTTGTGGTGTCAGAAAGGCTTCCAACCAGATTTTGGAAGACCTGGGAGGCCAGGAAATGTGCTCCTGAGAGGGCAGAGCATGAAGGTATGTGAAGCCAAAGGTGCAGTGGAGACCCTAGAAGTTTGAAAAAAAACAGAAACCTTGATCCTCTGAGGAAAACTTCAAGGAAGGAGCAGAGCCAGCCCAAGAAAGAAGCCATGAGTGCTACAACCACTGGCAGTGCCTTAGGATCAGGGACACATACACTCTCTGCAGTTCACAGCTACAGATTTACAGAGATACTGGACATGGAAGTATGGGATTTGATGTTTGCTTTGAGAGATTTTGGTCTAGCTTTGGTCCTGTTTTTTTTGTATCCCCCATTTGTACCTTTTGGAATAGAAGTGTCTCATGACATTATGTAGTGGAAGAGGTTAACTTTCTTTTAATTTGTACCAGGACTTGAAACTAAGAGTTTGCTTTAAATCTCAGAGAAAACTTTAGAGTTAGACTTCTCAGCAATGCTGAAAATGGTAGGACTTTAGTAATTCTTGGAGATGGACTAAATGCCTTTTTCACATAAAGGAATATGCATGATTTTGGGGGAGACCAGGGCTGGAATGTTATGGCTTGTGTTTAGGTGACCCCCTAATCCTCATGCAGTCATAGGTGGCGCTTTTTGGAGGTGGCTGGTTCTAGGGTATGTGCTGGTAGATCAAAGACGTGATGCTAGGATTGATTCAGGGTGTGATGATAAAATTAAGGATGTGAGGGCTACCTCCTCTAAGGGCAGGTAGCCTGGGGAAAAAAAAAAAACAGAAGGCTGCAGTTACTGTATGTTTATTGCCTTTTGCTTGACACTTGCTTCTTTGCTCACTTCTGCCTACCATGATGAACTGTTTCTCCTCTCTAATATTCCTCTCCCATGCCACTCTACCTTGGAGCCAGCCAATTATAGACTAAAACATCCATAAACTGTGAGTTGAAATAAACCTTTCCACCTTTGAGTGTCACGTATTTTGACTCAGCAACAGAGAAGTAACTAAGAAAACCTCTGTCTGAGGAATAGCAGACCACAATTTTTCCATTCTCCAGGTTGTCACTTTACTAACTGATTCCTTTGGTGTGCAAAAGTTTTTGATTTTCTGCAATACCATTTGATAACTCTTGCTATTATCTGTTGTTCATTTGTTGTTCTGTTAAAAAACTTTTCCTACACTTATGACTTCAAGTGTTTTATCTATTTTCTTCCAGTAGATTCAGTGTTTCTATTTTAAAGTTAAGATCTTTGGTACATTTTGAATTTAGTTTTGTATATGGGAGATATGGGTCCTACTTCAGTGTTCTGCAAAAAGATATGCAATTTCCCTGGCACTATTTGTTGAATATGTTATCTTTCTTCCAACATTTGCTTTTGGTCCCTTTGTCTAAAATCAAATAAATAGCCAAACGTGTCTGAGGATATTTCTATATTCTCTGTTCAGTTGCAGGGATCGACATGCCTATTTTTTCCCAAATATCATGTTATTTTTTACTGTTGCTTTGCAGTAGAATTCAAAATCTGATATTTTGATGCCTCTTGGTTTGATCTTGTTTCCCAAGATTATTTTTGCTATCTTTTGTTTCATTTGGTTACATGTGAATGTTAACATTGTTTTCTCTAGATCTGTGAAGTATGTTGTTGGTATTTTGATTGGGACCACACTGAATCTGTGTAACAGTTTGGGGAGTATGAACTTTTGATAATGTTGGTTCTGCTTATCCTGACACAAGTGACATCTGTCCATCAATTTTATAATGCCCTCTTCAATCTCTTTTCAGAGTGGTGTAGTTTTCTTTATAGAGGTCTTTTACTTCCTTAAGTTAATTCTTAGGTATTTAATTTTTCTTCATGCTGCCATAAATGATAATGTTTTCATAATTTCTTTCTCAATGAGTTTATTATTAGCGTTTATTAACATAGCAACTTGCTATCTCCTTATCAGAGAGAGAAAAACAGGTTCCTTACTCTGTGTTTCTATTTCTGTGTTTCATATCATCTATAGTAGCTATCTAGAGATAAGAATACCAAGAAGATTTCCAAAAGAGGGATATTTTGTTATGCATTACCCTCATGTTTTTTCTTATAACAGTGGAAAAAAGGATTCATCTTGGAAGTGCTGGATGTCAACTCAGGTTATCAGAATTCCTGTCTACTTGAAAATAGCTATCACAGGCTTTGAAAATACTCCAGGAGGTCTTTGGGAACTGGTAACTTTATGGATCTTCAAATAAAGAAGAGATGAATCCTGCCTTTTTACCTTACTGAAAACAAAACAAAGAAGAAACAAAACCAAACCTCTTGGGAAGTAGAGAATTCATCCAGTTATGATAGGGAATTACAAATCAACCCACAGACTAAAATACAGAGGGTAGAGAAAGAATAATGGAGATTCAGAAAACCAGGCCACAAAATATTTTTTTTTAATTTCAAGGGATTCTGGATATATTTTCTAGCAGCAGGATTAATAAGGAAAAAATACAAGGAAAGATTTTTGAAGATTTATTTTCCTTCCAATTATGCAATTCTCATATAAGCAAAGTCAGGTAGTGGAATTTTTGAAATTTGCTGCATGAAACCAAAAATAAAGAAATAAATAAACTTCATTAGGGACAGGATTTATATTAATTTCAATATTGTATTTCTGCCACTATGAAAAGTGCCTGGCATATAGTAAATGCTCAATAAATAACACTTTATGGTAGAATGAATATCAAATGGTAAAAATGATCCTAACACTACCTGAATGTAACTTGGACCCTTCATCACTCCCTTCGAGTGATATGGTCTGGGAAACTAAAGGTTATATTTGATAGGACCCCAAAGAACTGCAGGTTGTTGGCAGAACCTGAATGTATCAGTATTATGGTTACTTTCAGTTTACTTAATGACAAAAACAAAACCTGGAGTCATTTGATAGCAATTGCTTCTTTGTTTTCTTTTTTTGCTATTGGAATGCAAGTCTTAAGTAGGTAGAAGTCAGACCAATTCTGTAAACAAGCACTGATTTTAAGTTCATATTATTATTCCCAACTGTATGCAGAGGAGTGAGAGCATTATCCAGTCACAGAACTTGTGTCAGCATTAACTGATGATTATTGTAATATGCACAGAACTTTTACTTAGCCTATCATGTTATTTTGAGAAGTAATCACAAGTATAGAAACGGTAGTGAACATTCTCCTAATAAGCACTAAGCACATAGCTTCTTTTTTTTTTTTTTTTTTTGAGACAGGGTCTCGCTTTGTAGTTCAGGCTGGCTCTGAGCTCACTATGTAGCCCAGGCAAGCCTCGAACTCAGCAATCCTCCTGTCTCTGCCTCCCGAGTGCTGGGATTACAGGCATGAGCCACCATGCCCAGCAGCGCATAGCTTCTTAAATGTTTTTCTTCCCACAGCAAATGTACATAAAATCCCACTGAACTGAACTTGGTGGTTCATGCCTTAGTGCTAGCATTTTGGGAGGCTAATGAAACAGGATCACAAGCTTGCAATCGGACTGTGCATTATGGAGAGACCCTGTCCTCAAAATTAAAAAGGACTAAGGATGTGGAGATATAGTTCAACGCTCCCTGTGTTCAATCTCCAATGTCAAGTTGGATAGGGGACATGTTTATGTGTGCATGGAGGAACTTGTAGTACTTTTTGATCATCTCTTGATTCTCACCTTCTTTTTTATGTCTCAAAATTCTGTCTTGAAGGAGGAATAAGGAATGTTTTTATTAAAATTTTCACTATTATGAATCCAAAAAGATGCAGGATGGGAACTTGCCATATCATTTAGAAGTGAGCTTCTAAGATTAACAGTTAAAAGAGAAGCTGTGCTGGCTTATTGAGCCCTGACTGCCAGGATTTTATGCTGTAAAGCACTGACTTCTTGAAATGCCCTTTGGTCTTAATTTTGTACTACAAAATGATTGCAATTTCCTACCTACAACTTTGGTTTCTTTTTTTTTCTTTGCAGTTTCACTTTATACTTAGCCAGTTTTTAGGGTCTTTTCTGTTCTTAATCTATAATCTTTTTTCAATTTCTTTCTGTAGGAGTGCTCATGTATTCCAATACAAACTTCCACCTTATTCGGATGATCACAAATAGTTTCTCAAGTATAAGTTGTTTCCCTGGCTTCAGGCTTTTAGAGTTAACTGCCTACTTATGTATCTCCTTATACCAAAGGCACATCAAACACTATGTTCAAAACTAAAAAAGACATAATTTACCTCTTCAGTTGTGCCACCATCTGTTCTGGTAGGTGAGCATAAATCATCTCTCATATTTCCTTCTTTCCCTTTCCTTGCTAAAGCCAATACATCATTATCACTCAATTTCTCTTTCTTGATATCTCTCAATTTTGTTTCTCTCTGCCTATGGCACCATTAGGCTCATGCAGTCTACTTCCTCTCACTTGGACCATTTCAGAAGCTTTTAAGTCATCTTTCCATATCAATGCCCCACTCCAATGCTTTTCCCATGGCCAACCATTTAAAAATAAATGTATGAACATGTCGTTCTCCATGCCACTCATGTTGAGGAATTCGATCCTTAACATAACCCGCAAAGATTTGACTGATCTGACTCACAAGAAGCTCTTCCAGTTTTATCTCATTCTGCTTTTCTCAGTTGTACTCCAGCTATGCCAGCCTTGCCCCTGTTCTCTTTAAGCAAGTTCTGCCATTTGCACATGCTCTTCCTTGGGCTCAAAATGTACTTTATGACCCCCACATTCTCTGTGAACTTGTACTCATCATTTAGATCTTAGTTTATTTTCTTTAATAACAGCATGTATGCCTTCTTCAACTTGACCAGCTCTCTCTTAGATTCTCATGCTGCATTATGCTTTTCTTTAATATGCTTGTCACAATCTTTAATAATATGCCTTTAATATGAAGTAGAGTCAACACAGAGCAGATGTTTAAAAATTGCTACAGTAAAAGACACATTGTCATTAATCCCTTTTAAAGACTCCCATCATTTCAAACACATATAATACAGTTCTCAAGCAGTTCTGGAAGTCTTTTTCCATGAATGTCTTTGTGAAGTGAGGTAAACAACTCAGCAAATGCTACTGCCAAGTCCTGTTTAACAGAAAGGTAGGCAGGGCTTTACTTTCATGTAAAAACACTAAGGTGTGTGTTTATCTATTGGATCTGATACTGCACAACCTTTGGCTCTTCCCCAACATCTAAGTGAGCGTGAAAGATAAAAATTTTTGAATTCATTCAGGACTTGGAGGCAGGTATGATAGTGCAACTTAATGTACTCCTGAAAGAGTACTTCCAGAAGTGCTTCAGGATGGGCTGGGATTTAGCTCAGTTGTCTCATGCCTGCCTAACAAGGGCAAGGTTCTGAGTTCGATCCTCAGTACTGGAAAAAGAAATGGCAGGAACAGTGGGATAATTTTGTTTGAAGCCAGGGGGAGTATCTTGGGGATTAAGGGCAATATATCTTTAACTGCAACACATTTTAAAAATTAAAAATAATTACCATAATTTTTGGTGATACCACATATTGACATCTCACACACTTGCAGTTTATCTGTTTACTTCACTACATTTTAGACTAAACAAAGAAAACTAGTGTGGGCAGTGGCTGTCCAATTCCCTCAGCTAAGGAATTAAATTTTGAAGATCATTAGAGCTTAATTCTAAGGAAGAGTAACTTTCTCAGAGCACTGCATCACCAGGGCAACCATGTAAAGCACTGCTAGACAGTGAGGAAAGTAAAAAGAGTACATCAATATTCCGAACTAAGCTGTGCTTGCTCTTCCTCCACGCCTTGGCCTCAGCAAGTGAACTCCTACATTCTTTCTTCCTTGTCCTTCTGGCTAAAATGCAGATGACCCTGAAAGTAGCATTAGAAAACAAGGAAGAAAAGAAGCAAAAGCCTTTGTTGGCTTACAACCTTGGCTATATGCAGGAGCACCACCTGCCAACCTGTTGACTCACTGGTACTGTTACATAACAAACACATATACAATTTCATTTTCTACAGTACTTTCCCCACTCCAACTATTTCAGGGACAGTGTCTGCCTTGTTCACCACTGTGTCCCCAGTGTTACAAAAGTGCCTTACACACAGCAGTGTCAGAGAGCAGAATTCCAGTAATTTAAACAGCTTAAATGGTTTTACTTTAACTGAAGAATTGAGTAATGTTTTATTACATAAAAATGAACAAGTGTTTAATATGTGGAGCAGAAGAGATTGGTTTTAATGCCTTAGTATTAGACATCAGTTTAGTGGTTTCCCTATCAGATAGATATCTGCTGCCTTAAGTGTATGTAGATGCTAGTTATGTACCACAGAGTTATCTACCTCTGTGGTAGTTATCTACCACAGAGCCACATCCTACCTATCATTTTCTTCCCCGGAATGACATTAGAGAATTCACTGAACTTCTAGTTGGTGCATGTTCATGTGAAGTTTTTGACCAATTAGTGGTGGAAAATTCAAATGAGTACAGAGATTGAGCATACAAGAAATAAAGTTGTATATATATGGTGGTTACATCATATTCTCCATATTCCTCACTACATTACTTTTTATGGATATATGCATGTCCTTGAAGTGGAGTACCAGCTAGTGTAGGTCAAGAACTGGATTTACTCATATCCCTTCCAGCCCTAGCCTTCAGTGAACTGCACCTAGGGCCTTCAAACTGAATTATATTCCCAATGTTTTTATTTGGCAACAAGGTCTCCCTAAATTGCTAAATTGCTCAGGCTGGGATTGAACTTGCAATCCTTCTGCTCAGTATACCAAGGTGCTGGGAATACTGGTGTGCATCACACCTGGCTTTTTTATTGTTGCAGTGCTGGGCATCAAGCCCAGGACTTTAGCTTTATAGGCAAGCACTCTATCACAGAACCACATCCTACCTATCATTTTCTTCCCCAGAATGACATTAGAGAATTCACGGAACTTCTAGGTGGTGCATGTTCATGTCATGTTTTTGACCAATTAGTGGTGGAAAATTCAAATGAGTACAGAGATCGAACATACAAGAAATAAAGTTGTGATAAGCCCATTTGATCATTTGTATTGAAAACCACAAGCCTATTTGGAGAAAATTGCTGCTTCTCAGTTCCTGACTGTGATCACACTGAAATATAGGCCTGGAGCTACATTTTTTCAAGAGAAATGGGAACAGTTGGTTTTGGATTTTTTGTTGTTGTTGCTGTTCTGGGAGTGGAACTCAAGGTCTTGTACTTGCTAGGTAGGCTTAGTCACTGAGCTGTACTCCAACCCCAGAAACTTGGAGTTTTAGAAAATATTACCTCTTGATTATTAAATGCTAAATAAATAAAAAACAGACTTGATCTTGTTTTTCTTTGGAGAACCAGGGATCAAACTCAAGACGTTCCTTGCCAACCAGGGAGCAGCACCACTGACCTACATCACCAGCCCTTACTTTTATGACCTTACTCTGGACCTCTGACTGATTTTTCTCTGCTTCCTTTGAGTTTTTATTATGTAGAATAATGATTATACATAAACAGATGTTCTTATATCTATCAACTCTTCTGAAAATCAATGCTAGTATGAGTAGTATCTCCTGTAATATTTAAGAGTGAAAAGAGTGAGGGAGAAGCCACATGTGGTGGTGCATCCTCTAGTCACAGCACTCAAAACGCTGAGGTAGGAGGATGGCTGTGAGTTTGACATCATTCTGGAGTTAAGGAGTGAATTTGAGGCCAGCCTGGAATGTATAATGAGATACTGTTTCAAACACTCCTCATCCCAAACAAGAATGAGGGAGAAGAGATATCAAACCATACTTATAATTTGGCTGAGGAAACATGTATTTATGTTTTAGTGCCTCATTGTATAATTACCCACGTGTTTATTTATAAAAAGTAGTATATGGAGTTTGCATATATATCATTGAATCTGTATTTTATATACAGAATTTATAGATTTATATTATGTATTACATTTACATAAATTTACTTTTAAATTTGTTGAATATGTAAATTCCTGTCAGTTTTGAAAAAAAATACAAAGTTCAGATTTAATTTTAGCTGAAGAGAGTAACCTAGAAAATTATCTTATTGCTTTAACAATCTAATTCCCTAAACTTTCTAGACTGGGAAAAATGAACTACTTAAGATTTTTTTTTCTACCTCTGCTAGAACTTAAAATGATGGTTTAATCTGTTTTGGTCACATCCTATATGCCAAGAATACTTTTGAGAAGGTATATGTTGATAAGAAAGAAAAGCAACTGGATTAGTCCCTTTTAGTACATCCAAACAGTATAAAATGATTTTCAAGTTCCATTGTAAGATCTCTGAGTTTCCCAGGTCACCAGGGCCTTATTTTAAATACAAGTCTTTTCATTTTTGTTTTGAGATAGAGTGTCACTTTGTACTTCAAGCTGGCCTCAAACTTTCAGAGATCATCCTGCCTCAGTCACCGAAGTGCTAGAATTACAGGTGGGCACTGTCTTCCCTAGTTTAAATGAAAGACTTGATTAAATCTAAAAGTGGGTGTCAGGATCTCACTATGGATTTGGCACTGTATGAAATATTGCAAGGATAATAAAAGTAGGTAATATTTTCAAAAAGCCAAAGGTCACTTAGTCTTGAGTAAGAATGAAAATACTTGGCACTAATTCGTCAACTTATCAAGATTATCCAGGAGAATAGAGGAAGTTCCTTTCTGGATTGGTTTGAGGAGTAAACTAGATATTAATATGAGACATATTCATTTTTCCTGCTCACTTTGTTGGTGATTGTGTTACACCTTTTCTGAGAGTAAGGAGATTGTTTTAAAAGAAAATAACTTCAAACTTTGTTCTTTGAGAGTTTCTTCTAGGTTGCATTTTTAGCAAAACAGATAAAAGTGGTTATACATTAGCCAGAAGAATGATCATAGTCAGTGAGTATAATACAATCTCGTTGACATTCCATAGATTAGAAAATGTTGCCATAGGAAGAGACTTAAAGCAGCTTCTTAGCAATTGTCCTAATGTCTTAGGGAGTTAGACTAGATTATCTGCAGAATCCTTCATAGCTCATTTGACAAATGGGGCAGCTAAGGCCTAGGGTCGAAGTTTATGTTTACTGTGAATCAATCTTTCAAGAGAAAGGGAATTGACTATTAAATTACCAAAAGGAATTCAGATAACCAAAAATTGGTGAGGATTTACATGGCCTTCAAAATAAATGAGCAGAATAGCATTGGACTTGAGAATATAAAGATAACATTTTCTAGCACTTTTTCTTTTAAAACAACTTATAATTTGAGCATCCATGGGGGAAGAAACAAGCCAATTAAACCAAAACCCTTGCTTCTTCCTCAGCTCCTGAGAAGTACTGAGCATATATGTCTTCTGTGGCCCCAAGCAGTGAAGGTCATTATGAATTTTTTTCATCTTTCTAGTCTAAATGTTTTCAATGCTGGAGTGAATGTAACTTTGTGATATTTGAGTCAGTATTCTGTAATTCAAGCCTTAGCTGTTTTTCACACAGAACCTAATTGAATAATTCTATATGGTAGTTATTTATTGTGAAGCTGCTGTAAAAGTAGATGTAAGACTTTGACATGATTGTTTATATAAAAGCAAAAATTAATTTTTTGCATGGGATCTTGTGTTTCAACAAAATTAAATAAAATACATAGAACAAATGCATATATAAAACCTCAAACTAGACTTCCTTCATTTGTTTAATGAATAATAATGGCTGTCAGAGAAGACAATACAATTTATGTGTACTGTTCTCATTGTTCAGCACAGCTGGGATAGGGAACAAGTGGTATTCGGATTTTTTTTTTTTTAGCTGTCTCCTTTTTCATTAGAACACTCACACACATGATTTAGAAAACCACAGTAGTGGAAAGAGTATGCACTTTAATATGGTTTCTGAATCATTATTTCTTGTGAACCATTAAAAATGATGAGGTTCACATTTATGTTCTTTCTTCATATACTGTTGGTTAAATCTCTTACCAATAGTATTTTCATTAGACTTTTGTCTTGCTCAGTAACATATAGAGAATGTGTATGGCTTAATGGTTGTAAGTGAAAGCTCCACAAACGTAACGTCTGAGTGTTAGAGGACCTTGGTCCCTGTTCGGGAAGCCCCACACTGAGGTGCCATCTGTAGCTGACCCACCCAACCAGCCTTGCTATAGGACCTAGACTTGATACTTTGTTCCTCCCTCTCCAGGGGATGAATGAGAATGAATAAAAAAGAGATACAGAGTCGTTTTAAGATGCCAGCAGCCAGGGGACTCACCTTAGGATTCCAGCATACAGAGGAGCCCTGAGCCTTTGGCTTTCCTTACTTTTATCCATGCAAACATATGCAAAAGCAATCAAAGCAAAACAAGATTCATCTGGCTTACAATATACATTAGTACATTCTCTGGTAAACAGTATAACTTCAGCTGTCTCAACTTTTCCCTAACATGCATTCACCTCGGAATGGAGCCTTTCTCCTTTGTGCTCACAGAGAAAGCCAATTAGGCCTTAATTCTCCTCTGGCCTCTGATACTAGTCTCTACCTTTTTTGATAGTCTAAAACTTTGTGAATGTTGTTTATTTCTTCTGAGAACTCAGTTTTCTGATAAACAAAGGGAATAATATATTAAAGCTTTGTTAAAAAATTTTATTGACGAGCGGAGGGCTGACCGGACCCAGAAGCTCCGGGCCCGCCGTGCCGTGCTTCTGGCGGACTGGAGTACGAGCGGCGGGTGGACCGGACCCAGCAGCTCCGGGCCCGCCCTGCTGTGTTTCAAGCGGACTGGGGAAAGAGCAGCGGGCGGACCCGACCCAGAAGCTCCGGGCCCGCGGTGCCGTGCTTCCAGCTGACTGGGGAACGAGCGGCAGGCGGACCGGATCCAGTGGATGCGGCCCCACCGTGCCGTGCTTCTGGTGGACTGAGGGAGCAGCATGCGGACCCGGCTGCAGGGTGCAGGCCATTTCCAGTGGACTGAAGGCCGCCCACCAGCCCACTGTATCCCGGAGCTGTGCAGTGAGGAGTCACACATAGAGGTAACTCATAAGCTCAAAGTATCCAGTATAGAATCTAACAAACCTTTTTATCTTATTTACTGTGTTTAATACTGATATTGGCATTTATTGTATTATGGTAACAAACATGATGTGATTGTTCTGCTCAAATACCTACCATGATGTGTCAGGAGTGAGAACTCTCA
>PVIC010024829.1:0-25735 GCA_004025085.1 Thryonomys swinderianus
AAAGCAAAAAAAAAAAAAAAAAAAAAGAATTCAACCTTAGCCGAGCGTGGTGGCTCATGCCTATAATCCCAGCACTCAGGAAGCTGAGGCAGGAGGATTATTCAGTTTGAGGCTTGCCTGGGCTACATTGTGAGTTCAGGGCCAGCCTGAACTACAAAGTGAGACCCTGGCTCAAAAATAACACAAAACAAAAAACCAAAAAAAAAAAAAAAAAAAAAAAGAATTCAACCTTAGGGCTGGAGATTTAGCTCAGTGGTCCTGGCACCTGCCTAGCAAGCACAAGGTCTTTCATTCAATCCCTAGTAACCACATACAAAAATACTGGGCATATTGACTCATGCCTGTAATCCCAGCAGTGGGGAGGCAGAGGCAGGAGGACTGCTGAGTTCAAGGCCTGCCTGGGCTACATAGTGAGCTCAGGGCCAGCCTGAGCTACAAAAGGGAGACCCTGTCTCAAAAAAAAAAGATTAAGAATTCAACCCTAGACTGACTTACATAGTGAGATACTTTCTCAAAAAACAAAGTAATTAAAACAAAAAAAATTCAAGATAGAAATACTACCAATCTCACTTCTGAGTATTCCTCCAAAGGAAATGAAATCAGAATATTGAGATATGTACACTCCTATGTTAGAAAATCACACTGTGTCCTTTGATGAATGAATGGCTAAAATGTGGTCTATATACATAAAGGAATACTGCTCAGCCTTAACAAAGGAGATCTTGACACTTGCAACAATATGGATGCACCCGGAAGACATCCTGTTAAGTGAAATACTCCAGGCACAGAAATAGTGTATGATCTCATTTGTATATGGAACCTGAAGTTGAACTTATACAAGCGGAGACTAGAAGGGTAGCTGCCAGGAATCAGAAGGGAAGAGGGAGAATGGGCAACATAGGCCAAAAGGCAAAAAGATTTGGTTATGCAAAACAGGTACTTTGTGGTAAGCTCTGTAGCCTGGTGACTATGGTCAGTCATACCAAATGGCATATTTGAAATTCAACAAGAGGGTAGATCCTAAATGTTCTTACCACACACAATAAAAGGTAACTGGGGTGATGGCTATGTTAATTAGCTTAATTGTGGTAGTCATTTCATAACATGTACGTACAGCCAAACATCACACTGTACACTGTAAATATATACCATTTTTATTTATCAACAATACTTCAAGAAAAGAAGCTGAGGAGAAAAGAAATAAATTCAGGAAGTAAAGTGCAATGAAAGTATTCTAAAAGAGGTTCCAAATGGTTAAAATGGTAAATACCAGTAGTATGTTGTATATATTTAACAATATATATATATATATATTTTTTTTTTTTTTTTAAAGGATGTTCAAGCAAACTGTTCATGAAGAGGAGGCTAGTTCTAACTGATAGGGACTGAGGAGGGTTGGGATTTCTGCTGATCCTAATTAATTTGGTACAGTTTCCACCAGAAACACTCTGGGGAAGGCACGGAGGTAAGACAGGCAGCGTGTTCAGGGACTGGCATGTGCAGGTGTGGGACGCACCTGGCAGAAACACTGAAAAGCTGGAGACAACCTGACAGGAGAGAATCTTTGTTCACCAGGTCCAGGGCGCAAGCTATTCCCAGGCACAGGGGACTGTGAAGAGCGCTGGGAAGGGGGATGGAGCAAAGCCAAGGCAGAGCCACTGTCCCACTGTGCGTGCAGCTGAGGAGGGTAGAGGGCGGCCTAGGCAGGAGGGTGGCAGGAGGCACGGGAAGGCAGAGAACACTGAGCACTCACAGGGAAACGGGAGGGCGAGTGTGTTGGGGCCAGGGCTGGGGGGCGGGGGCGCACCTAGCCACAGCGCCCGAGGCTCTCCCACGGGGCTGGGAAGGGCCAGAAAGCAGAGTGCACGGAGCTTTCTAGGTGAGGAGCCACCAGCACCACGGTGTTTTGGAGAGAACACTGAGCACCCTACGCTCCTCTCAGATTCTGTTACGAGTCAGACACTAACCTGCTTCTTTCTCCTGCCTGCCAAGGCCTGTCACTCCTGGGAACCGGATCTCCTACAGTGGCACATCTGTTTCTACCTGCAGCTTGCAGCTCACCAGCTGTATCACCAGGTGGAGGCGAAGAAAGCCAACGCGTTTCCACCTTTCTGTCCAGCATGTTTCTGCAGTGTTGACGAAGGGCTGCTTGTCAGCTTAGGATTCCTGAGGTCTCATCACTACCATGCTGACCTCTAACTACAACACCTGCTTTCATTCCACATGTTAGTAAAACAAATTGTGAGCCATTGGTTTGGTTCTTTAAAAGACCCTGGATTCAGGGGTCAGGGATTTAGCTCAAGTGGTACCGTATCTAACTTGGATGCACAAGGGCCCCAGTTTGATCCCTGGTACCACAAAAAAAAAAAAAAAAAAAAAAAAAAAAAGAATCCATAATGGTCTCACCTTTCTGCACAGTTTCTATTTCCTGAAATCATGGTTAATTTCATTACTTTTATTTCCAAACCCCCCATCCTAAACCGTGGACCCTAACTAGCACCAGCTTCATCACTTGGAAGCCTGGCTTGGCTACATCTCTGCATGCACATCTGATGCTGCGCACAAACCTCATTCTTGTTTTTGGCAGTAGCATCACACTTGCTGTTTTCAGGCTTCCGAAGGTGCTTCCACCTACCTCCTTGGTCAAACGTGATCATTGTCTGGATAGAATTATCTGCATGGGAAGAGAATGACCGTCAGTCTGATGCCTCTGGTTATGGTCAGGCTAACACTATACAACTTGCTCCTAGACCAAAGCACACCATTCGGGCCCACAAGTCCTACCAGCTTTGAACGCCTCACACAAGTGGCTCAGTAAGTGTGCAGCACTTTAACTACGAGGCTTGTAAACAGCTCACCATCTGAGCAGTGCTAAAGGAATTCCAGAAATCATTTCAGGCTGACAACACTGGAAAAAGATAGCTTTTACCTTATAGTTTAGATCTTAAATGTCCCTCTGAGGCCTGTGTCTGTGAGGGTGGGTCACTAGCCCATGGCGTTATTAGCCAGTGAGGGTGCCTTTGAGAGACTGGGCCTAGTGGGAAGAAGTTGTGTCCAGGGTGCCTGGTCCCTTCCTCCTCTCTGCAAGGTGAAGGGGCTTCCTGCACAACCTGTTCTTGTTCCAACAGGCTCAAAAAATCAGGGACAACTGAATAGGGACTGAAACTGTCCAAACTGAACCAAAATAAACCTTTTCTATTTTATAAACTGATGACTTTAGGTATTTTGTTGTAGTCACTGAAAGAAGACTATACATTTTAACTCCTGACTTACATGAACAGGTTGATGCCCATTTTCCTAGCATGTGCAGGGGAATCCTCACCTCTACTTCAACAAGGTCATGACGAAGTTTTAGGGACTCTCAAGATATTTTTTCTTTTGGAGACAGGTCTCACCATGTAGATGGACCGCCTGAACTCACTATGTGGTCTGGCTGGCCTCAAACTCATGGCAATCTACCTGCCTCAGCCTCCCAAGTGCTGGGATTACAGGCATGTACTACTGTGCCCAGATCAAGATTTGAATAGGCTGGACAAATACTTGTTGTCTCTCCACTACTCATATTCCCTTATTCCTTATACTTTACTTTCCCCCTTATATCCATTTCTTCATTCTCTTTTCAATGATAAAACTGTTGCACATTTCTATTCAGAGATAATATGCTTTGAGTGGTTCAGGGAATACCAAGAAAGAAAGCAAGTGAAAGCAAATCCACTTAATCAACAAACATTTACTAAGTGCCTACTAACAGAAAACTATTATGGACCATTAGGAATACACTAGTGAACAAAAGAAAAAAAAATCCTGTGAAATACACATTCTGGTAGGATGAGATAAGCACTAGCCATAGTAAATAAGTAAATTCTATCGTATGTCAGAAAATAGGTGCTATTTATAGCTAAAGGTGAATCGGAACTATGTGTGCAAGGGGGAGCGCGGTTGGAATTCAAGACGAAATTGTCAGAGTGGGCCTATTCAGAAAGGGACGTGTGAGGAAGCCTTGCTGATATCCAGGGATGCAGTGAGCTGGCAGTGCAAGCCTGTAACCAAGGAGTATGGTAGCAAATGAAAGAGAGCAGTGTTGGAGGTAAGGTCAGGGCAGAAAGGGCAGCCGGCACCTGCCTTGCAAGCATAAGGCCATGAGTTTGGTCCCCTGCACCAAAGAAAAGAAACAAGGAGCCAATGTCTCTCAGCACCTCATGGGCCACCACAAGGAGTTTACAAAATAAAAACATCCTACTTCCAATCAATCAATCAACCATTAGTCAATGTATAAGACTGTTTATTTGCACATCTGTGCATTAGTAGAGGTAAACCCTACAGAGCCAGGGAACAGAACTCTAAGAGAGTCTTGGCTGGTTACTGCTGTGCAGTCTAAGACTAGAAGTTGTTCCCTTCAGGCTCATTCCCGTCAGCCCTGGATACAGAAAACTCAAACTGAGCAACACTGATTCTAAAACATTTTTCTTTTTACCTGCTGTTGCTTTCCTCTCTCCTAGGTCTGGTTATCATGACTTATTTGAAATAGAGAGCCAGAATATGCCTGGGAGGCTTGTTGGCTAGGAGAGCATGTAACTGGAGCACAGGGGTGCCAGGCTCCTGAAGGCCTCAGACCTGAACACTAAGCTGAAAGAGTGGAGCAGGACAGCACCGGCAGGACTCACCTTCAGAGAGCATGCTCGTTATGTAGACCCCGCGGAGGGAGGTTACATTGGTAAAGTCTGTTTCTCCACCTGTGGTAGTGTAGAGATGTCGGTCCAAAGACTTGGAATAGACAATGCCTCGATCATCAGAGGTAAAGATTGTGCCAAATCCGGTATCTGAAATGGGCAAAGAAACAACCCCAGTCTTGGTGAGGAGTAGAGAAAAACAAGTCTAGCTATGGCACACAACTGACTAGCCCAGGCCCTTCTCCCGAACAGCTGTTCCCATGACGGTGCCTTAGTCTTGAGAGTTCATGAAGGTTGGAAATTCAAGATCTCTGTGCCTGGTTTTAGTTCTAGAGTCTAAAATATGGGAAATGCTGCATGTTGAATGAATTACTTAGACACCACAAAAAAACTCTTTCCAGATAAATTTTGGTAAAGGAGTTGTATTTAGATTCATGTTTTACATATTTCTGAATTTTTATACTCTAGAACAATGTTTTAAAACTATCCATGGTGGGGCCGGAGGGTTAGCTCAGTGGTTCCGGTGCCTGCCTCGCAAGCGCAAGGACCTGAGTTCGATCCCCAGTTACCACATATAATGCTGGGCATGGTGGCTCACGCCTGTAATCCCAGCACTCGGGAGGCAGAGACAGGAGGATTGCTGAGTTCGCGGTGGCTTGCCTGGGCACCATAGTGAGCTCAGGGCCAGCCTGAACTACAAAGTGAGACCCTGTCTCCAAAAAGCCAAAAAGCCAAAAAAAAAAAAAAAAAAAAAACTATCCATGGTGCAGGTTACATATTTTATTTCCCATATGTCATGAACTGATGCTTTGGTAACGTAATCACAGAAAAATGAAACAGAGGCCATCTTCGTCCATTGAGGTTGATTGGCCCCTTTATCAAAGATGAGGTGGTTTAGTGTATCTGGGTTGTTTCTAGATCTTCTAGTCTTTTCCACTGATCCTCGGGTCTGTTTCTTTGTCAGTACCATGCTGTTTTTATCATGGTGACCTTGTAATATAGTTTTAAGTTGGGGATTGTGGTACTCTCTGCCATGATTTTCTTGCCTAGGATTGCTTTTGCTATTCCAGGTCTCTTGTGGTTCCAGATGAATTCTGGATTATTTTCTCTGTGAAATATATTGTTGGGATTTCAATTGGGAGTTACACTGAATCTATATAGTAGTTTTGGCAATATGGCCATTTTTACAATATTTATTCTTCTTACCCAGGAACAAGGGATGTCTTTCCATTTTCTGACATCCTCTTTGATCTCCCTTTTCAGAATGGTGTAGTTTTCAGATTAGAGATCTTTTCACCTGCTTTGTTAGACTGACTCCTAGATATTTCATTTTTTGGATACTATTGTGAAAGGAATTGATTCCCTGGTTTCTCTTTCAGTGAGTCTGCTGTTTGTGTATGCAAAGGTATTGATATTTGAGTGTTGATCTTGTATCCAGTTATGCTACTAAATCTGGTGATTAAGTCTAGCAGTCCTTTGGCTGAGTTTTTAGGACCCTCTATATAGAGTATCATGTCATCAGCAAATAATGACAGTTTAACTTTTTCTTTATCTATCTTTCTTTTCTTTCTCTTGTATAATTGCTGTGGCTAATGTTTCCAAAACTATATTGAACAGGAGTGGTAATAGTGGTCATCCTTGTCTTGTTCCTGATCTTAGCATGAAAGGTTTCAATTTTTGATCATTTAGTATGATGCTGGCCATTGGTTTCTCATAAGTAACTTTTATCAGTTTGAGAAAAACACCATATATTCCAATTTTCTATAGGGTTTTAATCATGAATGGGTGTTGGAAGAACTGGGTTTCAACTTGCCAAAGATTAAAGCTAGATCTATCTCTTTCTCCATGCACTGAACTAAAATCAAAATGGATTAGAGACCTAAATATTAAAACAGAAACTCCAAACCTGCTGGAGAATAGGTTAGGTAGAATTTTTGAAGACATTAGCATAGGGAAAGAGTTTATGAACAAAACCTCAGCAGCACAGGAGCTAGCAGAAAGAATCAATAACTGGGATCTCATCCTATTAAAAAGCTTCTGCACAGCAAGAGAAATTACGGACAGAGAAAGGAAGAAATCTACAATATGAGAAAAAAATTTTACCAGCTATTTCTCAGACAAAGGACTACTTACTATCTAGAGTATATAAATAATTTTTAAAAACCAGCCGCCCCAAAATTAAAGACCCAATTCAAAAGTGGGCATCTGAAAAGAACAGACATTTTTCAGATGAAGAAGTAAAGGCAACTAAGAAACATATGAAGAAATGTTCATCATTGCTGGTCATTCAAGAGATGCAGATGAAAACAACACTGATATTCCACCTCCACAAAGAATGACTGTTATTACTAAATCAACCAACAACAAACGTTGGCAGGGATGTGGGGAGACAGGAAACCCTTCTCATCTGTTGGTGGGAATGTAGACTGGTGCAACCACTGTGGAGATCCCTTAAAAAACTAGGACTTGAGTCCTATTTCACCCAGCTATTGGCCTGCTACATATATACATGAAAGAATTCAAAGAACAGTACCACAGCGACATGTGTACACCTATGTTTATAGCAGCTCAGTTTGTGATAGCTAAATCTTGGTAACAGCCCAAATGCCCATCAACAGGAGACTGGATAAAGAAGATTCTGTTTTGCTTTTTAAAATAGAATGGAGTATAAATCAACCATAAAGAATGATAAATTTGAGTCATTTATACTCAAATGGATGTACCTTGAGGACATACTCATAAGTGAAATAAATAGGACATAGATGTGTAAATACCATATCTTTTCTCCAGTATGGAAAACTGAAGGTGTAAATGAATGCCAAAATGTATAATAGGTAATGTAAAATAGGAAGAAAATGTTCAAAAGCCAAAGGAAAAGGGTGCGTAGGGGAAAGTAAAGAAGGGAAACAAAAAATTTGATAATAAAAAAAAGGAGCCACGCGGCAGCTTGCCTGGGCACCATAGTGAGCTCAGGGCCAGCCTGAACTACAAAGCGAGACCCTGTCTCAAAAGCAAAAAAAAAAAAAAAAGGAGCCAAAGCTTGTTTACGGGGTGTGGAGTTTAAGGGAGGTCAGGAGAAAGAGGAAAAACTGAGAATCAATATGTGCCATGTATAGGTACAAATTCTCAATGTTGAAAGTGATCATTATATATGTATAAAATGTACCAATAAAATCAGTTAAAGGAAAGAGAAATGAAATAGAAAAGATAAACAAAATCTATGTCCTCAGTTTGCTGTCATCATATTATCAGATTTATACCAAGATACAAAATTTTATATTTTATATTATTTTATATCAGATATAAAATTACTTTGTCAAATGGGTAAGAATTTCTAAATGGTCTCAATTCCTGTCTTGCTAACAGCAAGTCAACAGCAGTCCTGTCAATACTGTAGACTACTCTGAGCAGCTCACTTCTAGAACATTTTTTCTAGAATACACAAATGATAGCAACTACCAAAACAAGAAGCTGTTACAGCCAGGTGTAGTGGTGCATGCTGGTAAACCCATCACTCTGGAGGCTGAGGCAGGAAGATGCCATGAACTGAAGGCTAGCCTGGGTTACACAGTCAGTTAAAGGCCAGCCTGAACTACAAAGTGAGACAAAAACTAAAGAGGCAACATATTATCTTTAAGCTAAGTAGGATGCTAATAAATCTCTAGGAGTGAGAGGAAAAGTTGACATATGGAAATGAAAGCTTCCTAAAGCAGGATTTAAAGCTTAAATCTCTATGCATTCAAAGACTAAAAGACTCTTACCTCCAGGTTCATCTACATGCATGAATACCATGTCATCATTAGCTGCCAGAATAGAATAGAACTGTTCCTGTCCCACAGAAGGAAGTTGGGCCATGCTCCACGTATCCCCTTGATCTGTTGACACGTGGATCCTCCTTGTTGTATCCTAGAAAAATGTGTGAACATTTGCCTTAAATTTTCTGTCAAGAGCTGTGTGTGGACATGAACAGAAACTTTTTTTTTTTTTTTTTTGAGACAGTGTCTTGCTTTGTAGTTCAGGCTGGCCCAGGTAAGTCTTGAACTCAGCAATCCTCCTGCCTCTGCTTCCTGAGTACTGGGATTACAGGCATGAGCCACCATGCCCAGCACTGTGGTCTGTAGTACTGATTGCTGATGGGCGTGAGTCACCATGCCCGGTATTGTATGTAGTTACCTGGGATCAAACTCAGAACTTTGCACTTGCTAGTCAGATGCCAGAACCTCTGAGCAAAATTTGTCCCCAGAAACATTTTTTTTTTTTTGGTTTTTGAGACAGGGTCTCGCTTTGTAGTTCAGGCTGGCCCTGAGCTCACTATGGTGCCCAGGCAAGCCGCCGCGAACTCAGCAATCCTCCTGTCTCTGCCTCCCGAGTGCTGGGATGACAGGCGTGAGCCACCACGTCTGGCATTCTCAGAAACATTTTTAATAGTTACTATTAGCTCTTGCCCCACTGGGTAAAATTGTGAGAAAGTTCATAGTACCAATTATCAAAGAAATTTCTAATTCCTTCTAGGCTATGGAACAATTCATTCTATTAGAAGTAGAGGGCCAGGGATGTAGCTCAGTGGCTCCATGCTTGCCTGGCAAGCACAAGGTCCTGAGATCGATCCCTGGTATAATAAACAAACAAACAAATAAATAAATAAATAAAGTAAAGCTGTCTAGACTTTCTCTTTGGTTCCTTCATTCTGAGGATCCTCCAAATCACTGATATGGCATCTCCTTCCACAGAGCCAAGATGTGATGGAACCATCATTAGCTTAGCTTCACTGGTATTTCCATATACTTGCTCAGGTAATTCTACAAATGATGATTGCTGAATGAAAGTTTGGTGCCTTTCAGACAGTCCTGGTATAACCCAAAGAGTTAGACAATTAAAGAAACTAGAAAATGGAGATGAAATCCATGCTTGAGATCATAGAGAAGTCAAGATGTGATATGCCTCTGAGGAGCTTGGGGAACAGCCATGAAGGAAACACGTATTGACTGGGAACAGGCCAAGGAAGGGTCTGCTTACTACTTACCATCAGAGGGTTTGGTTGGCAATAGAGGATATTTAAAAGGCAATTGAAGCCTACCCTCTGACAGTTTTTTTTTTTTTTTTTTTGAGATAGGGTCTCTTTGTAGTTCAGGCTGGCCCTGAGCTCACTATGTAGCCCACGCAAGCCTGGAACTCAGCAATCTTCCTGTCTCTGCCTCCCAAGTGCTGGGATTACAGGCATGAGCCACCACGCTCGGCACAGTGGTATGTGGTATTGATTGCTGGTGGGCATGAGTCACCACGCCCAGCATTGAATGTGGTTACCAGGATTGAACTCAGGACCTTGCTTGCAAGGCAGGCGCTGGAACCACTGAGCTAAATCTCTGGCCCAGATAGTTTCTGATTTTGAGACAGGGTATTGCTATTACATCCAGACTGGTCTTCAAACTCATTGTTTAGCTCAGACTGGCTTCAAAATGACAATGCTTCTGAATTAGAGGGATATGCCACCACACCCAGATTGATAAATAGTTAAAAGAGCTACCAAATACAGTTAGCCAGGGCATGTGAATTAATCTCTGGTTTCTTTGGGTTAAATATTATTTAAAGTTCAATGGTAAGAATATTTATTTATTTAACTTATACTGTAATAACTAATTTCTTTGTATCCTATTCTCACTGGTATAGGTAGAAACTAGAGTTCAAAAACACTCGGGGGCCGGAGATTTAGCTCAGTGGTTCCAGAGCCTGCCTCGCAAGCACAAGGTCCTGAGTTCGATCCCAGTAACCACATAGAATGCTGGGTGTGGTGACTCATGGCCACCAGCCATCAATACCACATACCACAGTGCGGGGCATGGTGGCTCATGCCTGTAATCCCAGCACGTGGGAGGCAGAGACAGGAGGATTGCTGAGTTCGCGGCGGCTTGTCTTGGCTACATAGTGAGCTCAGAGCCAGCCTGAACTACAAAGCGAGACCCTGTCTCAAAACAACAACAACAACAACAACAAAACACTCGGTACACATTTTTAAAAATAGTAGCACAGGACTCTAAGGAAGTTACCTCTGGAACCCAACAGTCTCACTTCCACCAGGGACCAGGTACCAGGTACCACCACTGCGGGCCCCTGGATAAGTCACTCAATTTCTGACTTACACGACGAATATTAAAGTAGTAACTCACAGGGCTTGGGGGAAGATTATTACAAAATCACTTGAGTTGTCTGTGTTTATGGTGCTACTTCCTCATCTCCAGTTCTCTCCAAAGCCACTGCAATCACTACTCCAATGATACTTTTTGTTAAGGTCACCAACAATTTCCTTCCACTCCTTGCTCCTGCTAGTAATTCTCAAACCTCATCTAACTCAACTCACTTGAGTTTAACCAGCTCTGATCACTTTCTCCTCCTGAAACACTCTCTTCCCCTGTCTTTGTGGTGTCATACCGGCCTGACTTCCCTTTACACCTCATTGTCTCTCCCTCCCAGTCTTTGCTGGATTCTTCTCTTTCTCACTTGTGGGTTTGTGGTGCTTCAGGGCTTCCTAATCTTCCCCTCTCTCCTCCACCAGCTCATTCCTCTGGAAGAAGACATCTAGTCTCATGGTTTTAAATGCCATATAATTTTATGAGGTTCATATACCCAGTGCTTCCTTGTCATATCCTCTGAGCTATCCAACAGGCAGCTCACACACAATCATGAATTCTAGATTTTTCTTCTGAAAACCTACTCCTCCTGCAACCTTTGCCATCTCAGAAAAGGGCTATTCCAATCATCCAACACCGCAGGCCAAAGATGTGAAAGTTACCATTTCACTTTTCACCGCATGGTGCACTTTGTTTCTGAGACAGGGTCTTGCTATGTAGTTCAGCCTGGCTTAAACTTGCAGTCTCCTGCCTCAGTCTCCCCAGGGCTGCCGTTACAGGCGTGCACCACCACACTCAGCCCACAGTGCACATTTAATACATTGGGAAGTCCTATTAGTAATACATTTGAAAATACATCTATAATCTCACCACTCCTCCCCTCCCCCACTGCTCACAGTCTGCTCCCAGCCACCATCTTACATGGCCACTGCAGTAGCCTCCCAGCTGCCTTTGCTGCTTCTCTTTGCTAAAGCTACCTGCACATACATATTCTGTTAAGAGGGAAGCCAAATCACATCACATGCCTGCTCACAACCCCAACCCATAAAAAGTAAACATAAAAAGTTAAACCCAGTGTTTTCATTGTATCCAAGAAAGGCCCTGTGTGATCAGACCAGTAGGCTCCTCTCCGGTTCTCCCCTGAACACTCTCCTGCGCGCTAGGCACACTGCCCTTCTCTCCTTCTCTTCAGTAGATTAACGTGTCCTACCAGGGTCTCCGTGTGCTGACTGTCCCCACCCTGTTCTGCCAGGATGTCCCCATGCTCATGCTCCCACTCCTCTCAGGTCTCTGGAGCCCCCCAATCTCCCCGTCTATGATTGCACTGCCCCAATCTCTATGGCTTTGTTTCCCAACACTGCTTTAGATTGCTTCACAGCTTTGCTACTTACTTAGTATCTATTTCCCCATTTGAAAACAAGCACTGAGGCAGGAAATTTATCTGTTTTGTTCACTGCTATATACTTTAAGGACCTAGAATAGTAGCAAGTATGTAGTAGTCATTTTGTGTTACCTATTTTAATTTTTATTAGTATTATTGGGTACAGTGGATCCTGCACAGTAGTTTGCTTTTGTTTCCCTTTCCAAATATCCACATCAGAGTCAAGCCTAAACTCTGGGTCTCCAAATCTAAGACACACGATTAGAATTTACATGGTGACAAAAGGCAGAAAGCCCATGAGGGGTCAGTCAAGCCTCTGCAAACTAAATCTCCTCAAGCCTTAGTAGCGATACTCTGTCAGTATTAAGTAGTAAAAGGGATGTAGACAAGAACATTTGCAGAAATAGGACAGTCCTGAGAAGAGCCCCCACTCACCTTATCAGCCATCACCGAGGCGAAGAGAAAACGTCCTCCAAGACCAAATGAGTAGATTTTCACACCAATGGTTTTAAAAGTTTTCCCCAGGTCTGAAGTTCTCCATAACTCCAGTGCTCCAAGGTCAGCTTCTTAAACAACACCAAATATTAATTAAAATTTCATTTACTTAAAAATAAAAAAAATTTAAAAAATTTAATTGACGACTAGTTCAAGACAGTTGCTTTAGAAATGCTCTTAATTTTATAGAAAACACATTTTTAATCCTTTGGATGTTGATCAATATAGCATCAGATATAGGGAATTCACATTGGGTTTTATTTTACAAATGTGACATTTTATTCTGGATAGAAATATAGAATTCTCTTAATTCCAGTAAAGTATTGCATAAAAATAGCACAACCACAGAATACTACTTTTCCTTTTTTCATGGTACACTTTAAAATTATCTTATTCTATTTTAAGTTATCTTGAGTTACTGTTTTCTTGTTTATCATCAAATGCCCCGTGTGACTTTAGTTCTCATGAGAGCAGGCCTTGAGGGTTTGTTTTCTCCATCCTTAGAATAGTGTTTAGCATATAGCAAGTATTCAGACATTTGCTGAATGAATAATAAAAATTTTGCTTTGAAATCTCACAGACTGGCAAGCCAATGGCTCCACAAACACAAACATAATTCATGCTCTTGCCAAAATCATCTTAACTTATTGGCCTACTATTTGCTTTATATAAATACATTGCTAAGATTAAGTATACTCCCTCCCTTAATAAGTTATATATATATATATATATATATATATGTATGTATATATACATATTTTCGTTTTTTGAGACAGGGTCTCGCTTTGTAGTTCAGGCTGGCTCTGAGCTCACTATGTAGCCCAGGCAAGCTTCGAACTCAGCAATCCTCCTGTCTCTGCCTCCCGAATGCTGGGATGACAGGCGTGAGCCACCACGCCCCGCACTGTGGTATGTGGTACTGATTGCTGGTGGGAGTGAGTCTCCATGCCCAGCATTGTATGTGGTTACTGGAGATCGAACTCAGGACCTTGCACTTGTGAGGCAGGCACCGGAACCACTGAGCTAACACTCTGGCCCAATAAGTTATATTTTTACTGGGTCTGGACACCACATCATAATTCAGTGGGACTTTCAACATTTCCAAAATCGTTAATAGGTATCTTTAGTTATTACAATTGCAGAAAAGATCTTTTGTTTGTACTTTGCATAACCCAGAACCTTCTGCCGTGAATGAACAGCACAAATATCTTTTCTGGAACTAAAATATACTTACTGCAGGAGCCATTCACATAGGTGGTAAAGAAGATAGTATTTCCTGATCCCCTACAAAGAAGTAGAGACAGTGAAGTGAGTGGTTTAAGACTGCTACAGAGAGTGTCAACATTGGAAACAAAGCCCCTGGCACAGCTAACAGGCTGCATCCACCGGTACCAGCTGACACAGCTTCTTAGGAGCCGTGCACTAGATTCTCTCATGGCCTAACAGCCAAACATCTGCACCTTGACCACAGGCATTTTCCATAGTCCGCTTCTTTGTTATGTGAATTCTTCCAACTGGTCACATGGTCTCCAAACCTGCCTTGTGTATTGTACTGTTTCCCCCAAAAGGCTTTTCTCTCATGTAACCAACTGTACTCTCATAATCTTCTAGCTCCAGTTTAAGATCTCGCCTTCCTGTGAAGCTCTTGTTGGTTATTTGAATAGGCTTCTGTGCTCCGAACTTCTAGAACAGTGGTTTCTCAAGCAGGGGTGGGTCTGCCTTCCACAGACATGTTGCAGTGCTTGGAGACATTTCTGGTTGTCGCAATTGGTGCAGGCAGGGGTTGTTAGTAGCAGCTCAATGCATTTAGATGCTGCTAAAACATCTTACAGAGCAGCTCCCTCAACAGCTAAACATCCTACAGAACAAGTTATGCAGCCCAATATGTTGTTAGTGATGACGCTGAGAAATCCTGTTGTGGAACAGTTTCTTTCTATAATTGCCATTCGGCACCCACTGGGCTTCCATTTAGTTACTTTGCATAGTGTGTATCTTATCTCTCCTACCGCACCAATTGGCTTCTTCCTGCCAGGTACTAAGTTTTATGCTTTGTTGTTTCACCTCAGAATGTAGCTTAATCCTTCGTAACACCTAAATAATTTAGATCTTTCATCTCAGACAGACAACTAGGGCAGAAGTTGAATTATTTAAAATGTAATCAAGAAAGGGAGTTTTCAGGAAACAAGATTCAGATTGTGATAGTGCTTAGGTGCTGGGTGGGTGTGAGCATATTCTTTCAGTACTTTAGTTTATAAATTCCTAGAAATCAAGGATCTGAAAGGTGAGTAAGGAGTTACTGGTAGCCTAGTTATATTTAGTGTGAAGTAATGTAGTAGTACAAAAATAAACCTCGCATAGGATACAAAAAAACCCACTGAAAATAATAACTTTAATAATCAAAATTACTATAATCTTACTTAAACACATCCTACATATTTTAGGTCCATCAGGAGTGAAATGATTTGTTAATTTAGTTACTTTCCTTCCTGATAAGACCTTATATGGTACAAATACAATTCATGAAAATACATAAAATGGAAGAAGATATGGCAGGTATACCACAGGGACATTGTGAAAATTTCATTTAATGAGCATTTCTAGAAAAAGTCTACTTTATTTAAGTAACATATTTAGTATTTTAATTAATTTTGTTAGATATAGTTTAAATCTATATTATAGATTTCTTGATTCCCTAAGTAGAACACATTAAACTCTCAGGTTTCTAGGTCATCATGATCATTGATCGTATCAAAGCACAATACAATGCTTCCATTAGAAGTCACTGAAGTATGTGTTCTTTGTTTCTCTAACACTAAGTAATTTCACAGTGTTATATGCTCAAAGTTTTTGTTTGTTCTTTTATAATTGTTCGGCCTCCTCCTTCCAGCTCTCAGGCTGCAGTTCTCATACTGTTATGTGTTCTGTTGCTAACAGCCACAGAAATCATCTGTGGCAGAACTCTCTTATGAATTTGGAAATCAGATTAACACATTTGTTAAATTATAGTGAAACAGGGCCAGAGGGTTAGCTTAGTGGTTCCAGCGCATGCCTCGCAAGCGCAAGGTCCTGAGTTCAATCCTCGGTAACCACATACAATGCTGGGCGTAGTGGCTCACGCCCACCAGCAATCAATACCACATACCACAGTGCGGGGCGTGGTGGCTCACGCCTATAATCCCAGCACTCGGGAGGCAGAGACAGGAGGATTGCTGAGTTTGCGGCGGCTTGCCTGGGCACCATAGTGAGCTCAGAGCCAGCCTGAACTACGAGACCCTGTCTCAAAAAAAAAAAAATATTATAGTGAAATGTGTTACATTAGTGGTACTAGGAAAGTTCTAACTAGTCAGTCCTACCTAGGTCAGGCAGTGTGTAAGAGCCCTATTAGTTCAGTGTGAGTTAATGAACAAGAAGTCTACTGAGAATTTTGGAGGTAGAAAAGCTATTAATCCAATTTTTGTTCAACCACTTCCTCACATCCCCAAAACCCAGCAAGAAAAACTGAAGCCCAGAGAGGTTATGCTACTGACTAGCAACAGTCAGGTTAGAACCAAGATGGCCGGCTCCCTCCACTCCATCATATCCACGTGTACACCTGGCAGGGACAGCATGTCCTGTCCCAAGAAGTGAGTGAGTTTTGGTGTGTGGACAGTGTGACTCCAGCAATCTAGAAGCCCTTCCAGTTTACTTTTTTTGCTATATCTTATGTTGCTGAAATGGATCACTAAAGAGTGTAAATCTTGGTTCACAGACATCATTAAATCCTCACCTTGAGCCTGTATTTTGTTATGTTTGCACCAATGTCACCAGACACAGAGAACAAGTCTTCTGTAGGCAGCAGGTACTCAGATTCCTCTGTTATACTCTAACATCTACCGAGACTGAGTTTTCTTTTCTAGCACAAATAGAAGTTTCTCCAGGTCAAGATCTGTGTCATACCCCTCTTGTATCCCTTATGGAATCCTGAAGATTAAGTACTTGGCACATGGTACATGCTCAATATTTATTCATGTGACTTTTGGCAGGACTATAAGGAAAGGTTTAGGGCTCTGCACAGATGGAGTCTTCTGTTACTCACCATTTGGCCAAACATACTGCTTTATGGATTTCTTCCCATTTTCCCCCAAAATTCTTGGACACCCACAGGCCATTCTGAAAGATTATAAATGACTTATCAAAATTCTTCATCCTGTGCAGCTGCTTGTTTGACCTTTAATAATTCATATTCAATCATTCAGGACTGCAAACACACTGAGCTCTGTTAGAGCTGCCTGAGTTCCACAGACACACATATGGTTTATTTGGGCCCCTTTAGGATCTTGAAGTTCAGAATAACAAATGCTCATAAGTGTCTACTATGTATGTGCCAGGCACCATACCAGATGTTGCACTGGGGATACAAAGATGAATAAGACACACTCCTGCTCTCAAGGATCTCACAATTTAATGAGGGCCACAGATAAGGAAGACCATGTAGTACACGTTATGGAAAGAGTCTAGTGCAGATACTGGTAGAGAAGGTCCCTTGCATTCTGAAGAAGATGGCTGCACTGACCCTAAGTGGATGGACAATGTAACCAAAAGAAAGCAACCAGAAGACAAGCTGACACAAAGAAAGACCAGTACTAGCAAAGGAAAGGAGATGATAAAATACTAGTGTCTGCAAGGAGATAAAACCCATCAAACATAAATGAAGCACAAATTCTAAGGTAAAGAAGTGTGGAATTAATGCTTGGGAGAAGGGCAAGATGGAAAACCTTCCTTCACGGCCAGGCTAAGGAGTCCGGTTTGTACACTGTCCAAGGCATACTCGGGAAGGTGGTCCAAAAATGAGGATGACAGTTTTGATTTTTTTTTTGTTTTTGTTTGTTTTTTTTTGAGACAGTGTCTCACTTTGTAGTTCAGGCTGGCCCTGAGCTCACTATGGTGACCAGGCAAGCTGCCGCGAACTCAGCAATCCTCCTGTCTCTGCCTCCCGAGTGCTGGGATTACAGGTGTGAGCCACCACGTATGGCATTGCGGTATGTGGTGTAGATTGTTGGTGGGCGTGTCTCCACACCCAGCATTATATGTGGTTACCGGGGATCGAACTCAGGACCCTGCGCTTGTGAGGCAGGCGCCAGAACCACTGAGCTAACCCTCTGGCCCAACAGTTTTGATTTTTTAGTTGGTGTACTTGTGTGGGACTAGGAAAGTCCTAACTAGTTGGAGCCCTAACGAGGTCAGGCAGTAAGTGTCCTATTCAGTAAGAGTTAATGAGGTCTTGGATCATAGCTTTGAAGACTAGGAACAGCAAGAATTTAGATGCTACAACACAAGAGGATGACTTTTCTGTAGGACAGAACAGGTGGTAGTGTGTGCTCACACATGTGTGTCTCAGTCTCTCTTGGTTTTGCACTGGGGTATAAGATACACCACAATGCACCCACTAGTGTAAGGTTCAGAGAAGAACTGCTTGTCTGAGAGAAAAGCAGGAAAGAGGCTGAGTTTTTTTTTTTGCTTTTTGAGACAGGGTCTCGCTTTGTAGTTCAGGCTGGCCCTGAGCTCACTATGGTGCCCAGGCAAACCGCCACGAACTCAGCAATCCTCCTGTCTCTGCCTCCCGAGTGCTGGGATTACAGGCGTGAGCCACCACGTCCGGCATTGTGGTATGCGGTGTTGACTGTTGGTGGGCGTGTTTCCACGTCCAGCATTATATGTGGTTACCGGGGATCGAACTCAGGACCTTGCGCTTGCGAGGCAGGCGCTGGAACCACTGAGCTAACCCTCCGGCCCAAGAGGCTGAGTTTTGATTTAGTTTGAGGTACTATAAGGCCCCCAGTTATAAACACTCAGGGTGCAGCAGGAAAAGCAGTTTGATGCTTTACAGGAAGCTAGGGCTAGAGATAAGAATTTGAGAATCTTACACTGTAAGAGGTTTTAAAAAAAAGTGAGAGTGGAAGAGACTGATCAGAAAGAAATGAGAAGCACTTAAAGGGCAAACTGAAAGAAGTTTAAGAGGCCAATTTGTGGCCAGGAAGACAGAATAAACAAAGGGCCGGTTTCATAGAGCCAACCAAGTAGAGTTCCTGAAAGGAGGGAATGACCAATAGTTTGAAATGCAGCAGACCTAACAACGTGAAGAGCAGATAATGTCCATTATATTGGCAACATGCACTCATTAAGCTCAGAATTATGGAGGCGGACAGCAGGGTCCAGCTGAAAGTGAATGGGGCTGACCTAGGCAGGAGAGCTCCGCAGTGTTCACCCACTCCCACCCACCATTTTCCGTCAACAACTTCTCCTCTGGTAAGTCCCTTATCCCACCCTTGCTAGTTTACCCGGCTCTGTGTACAAGCACAGGAGAGAGTCTTGCATCATTTATTTGTACTTTAGTCTAAATTGGTCCATCTTCACCTCAATTATTCATACTTCAAATTTGTCCTTAATTGGAAGAAATTTTTAGGTAGAAGAGATTACTGGAGATTGAAATCTGTCCATTGTTGAAGATACCCTTATTTTAACAACCTTAAGATACTTGGTAATGGAGATTAGTTGGTCAAAGGGGAAATAAATGGTTCTGTCCATTTCTATGGAGGTCTCCTGGATCCCTCAGCAGGGCCTCCAGCTCAAACTGCTAGGCACTAATTTCTCTAAGATCTGAACACCACCTGTTAGTATTACACCCCCCACCCGCCAGTTTCCTTTTCCTGGTCTCCACTGGCTAGGCATAAACTGGGACCCTGTTGCAGTGGCCCCAGCCATACCCCTGCTTAAACTTCTTCCCACGGAAGGTTTAGCACCCAGACCTTCCTTCCCACGCCCTCCATATTCTCTGCCACATTTGCTTAGCCAGACTGGTTCCAGTTGGTGGTCTTGTTTCTGTCCCTAGAACAGTCTGTAAACAACAACATCCAAATTTTAGAGCACAACACTAGTTAGGGAACTTGTTAAAAACAGCTGTGGTGGGTGTGGTGGCTCATGCCTGTAATCCCAACATTCAGGAGGCAGAGGCAGGAGGACTGCTGAGTTTGAGGCTTGCCTGGCTACATAGTGAGCTCAGGGCCAGCCTGAACTACAAAGCGAGACTCTGTCTCAACAAAACAAAACAAAAACCATAGCTGCCCTACACAAAAGTGTACTGGGACCTGGGGAACTGCATTTCAACTAGCTTCTCAGGTGTTTCCATTTCATGCTATTGCTCAGCAGACCACACCAAGAATCTTGATGAGAAAAGCCACATACACATAAAGGGTAACTGTGACTATCACAGTCTAGCTAATCAGCCATTCTGGGCCCCTCACTTTATGATAAGAGACTGGTCCTCCAGAAAGGAAAAGCCAAATGTGCTCCTTGAGGAACTTTAGAGAGGCAGGATGGTTTGGGAGGATGGTCTGCTTTCTGGGGAAAGTACAGGAATGTGGTGAGAAGTGCAGGGATTTGAAATTTTGGGATGTCTAAAACATGAGTATCAAAGACAAAAGTCAACATGCTTCATATACCGAGGGAATCCACAGAAAAGAAAAAATAAAGATGGCTTGGTTATGATAAAGGAACAATAACAATATTAGGGATTTGACAATTTATATTTGAATAATTAAAGTTTTTTTTTAAACTTCATTACTCCAATAGCAAACATCTCTTCACTTAAAAAATTATGACAACTCTATCTCACACTTACCTGGAATATAGAGCATAGAGAAATTATAACCCTTACCAAATGAAGAAAAACAAGACAAAACAAAGTATTTCTTGTATAAGGGGACTGGTGGTAAGGCCAATAAAAAATATTCTGTACAGAACCTTTTTAAGACAATATATTTTAAGATTATAAGTAAAAGGCAAGTCAGATTCTTCAACTAGACTTACTTCAGTGCTGAGGGCTAACAGGTAATCAGAATTCTGAGGGCTGTACATCATCTGTGTCAGAGGATGAAAAGGGAGATCTGTCTGTACAAAATTTTTTGCAAAATCAGATGACCTGAAGATTCTTCCTCCATGGCTTCCTCCAGACACCTCTGCTGTTAATATCACCTGAGCAGGAAGAGAAAAGATCAAAATCAGCATGGAAAGTTCTTGCACCATTTTTACCAGGCATTAGTCATGGAAAATTTAGTTCCAACAGTATGAAGAGTTATTAATTATACAGATTAGTTCCTTCTCTCTGCTTCTCAAGTCTTGGTTTCATCAAAACATATCATCCTGAATTGAGCTAGTGCATCATACTTGGAATTTTGAGCCTGGTCAGTTTCCCAGAAGACTAAAATGTTGTCGCAGGGACTACATATTGTAATGCTAAACAACCATCCCATGAGTATGAAGGGTTTTAGTACATCTTGCCCAGGGACAAAAACCAGAAATCTGTGTGCTGAATTCCATTCTTTTTTGATCAGTGTGAAACTGTATTTAATTTTTAAATCAATATTATAAACTAAAATACAATACTGTGAATCACTGGATAATTCAATAGTAATATTCAGCAGCACTGTGTGTGCCAGTGAACATCAGCTTCCCAGACTCACCTTTCCAGAATTTTCAGGACCAATAGCCATGCCAAATTCAGTACGAATGAAAGTGTTATTGATGAGATTTGTAATATCCTTAAAGTTTTTTCCATAATCTTCACTAAAGGGAAGAAAAAAAGACACAAATTTAGAGTGCAGTACTCATGTATACTGTTGGATTCCTGTTCAGTTTCTATTCCCCCTTTTATTTTTTCTATTTCCCTTTTTAATGACCTTTTTTTTTACTGGAAGCCTGGTCTGTCTGAGAGACTCTCAATTTCTCCCTAAATGATGGGCTGAGGAAGGAGGACTAGATTGAAATAAACCTCAAGCCAGCTTGAGTTGGAAGCTCCACTAAAGGAAGCCAAAGGCCTCCTAACTAACCCATTACGTTAAATAAACACAGTCTTGCTATAAGTTATATCCCAAGGCACAAGCATCTAATGCATATAGCACACAAAATATAACTAGAAAAAACAAACTATCAACTTCAACTTTGGGTTTCTCAGAGTTTTTCTCAGAAGTTCATTCCAACAATATCTTTGAGAAGTATTTTAATCCATATTTAGATTTTGAAAAATAATAGTTAAATAGCAGCAGCTACATAGTCTGACAGGGTTACTACTACATATTGCTCTTTTAAAATTATTTTATTTAAACAATTTTTATTAGTACATGTTTACAGTACATTATTGGGAGTTGGTATCATACATGTCTTAAAACTCTTTACTCCCCCCCATGCAGACGGTAGTTGCCCAGTGATAAAGGCAATCTGAAGAGTTCTTCACTAATAAAATTTATGACTTAAGGGCCGGAGATTTAGCTCAGTGGTTCCAACGCCCGCCTAGCAAGCACAAGGGCCCTGGTTCGATCCCCAGTAACCACATACAACAATACCAAGCATGAAGACTCACGCCCACCGGCAATCAGTTCCACATACCACAGTGCTGGGCGTGATGGCTCACGCCTGTAATCCCAGCACTCAGGAGGCAGAGGCAGGAGGATTGCTGAGTTCCAGGATTGCCTGGGCTACATAGTGAGCTCATGGCCAGTTGGAACTACAAAGCAAGACCCTGTCTCAAAAAACAAACAAAGAGCCGGGCGTGGTGGCTCATGCCTGTAATCCCAGCACTCGGGAGGCAGAGACAGGAGGATTGCTGAGTTCAAGGCTTGCCTGAGCTACATAGTGAGCTCAGGGCCAGCCTGAATTATGAAGCGAGACCCTGTCCCAAAAAAACAACAAACAAACAAACAAAGCAAAACAAAATTTATGACCTAAAAGGATCATATAAGTCTTGGTAGCAGCTTTAATACAGAATCAAGAATGATAAAACACAAGAGATGTAAGGAACTGAGAAGAATATCTTGTCCAACTCCCTTACATCACAGGAGTTACATGGACAGAAAACTCATTAAAAGTCAAATAGTTAATGAAAGACAAAATCGAAACCACAGTCCAGTTCTCTTAATTCTTACCTTTAAACTAGAGACTACTTTCAACTATTTGCGAGGAGGTTTTCCCTCATAACCTGGTTTTTCCTCTCTTGCTGGAGTTTGTGATCTGGCAATAGAAATTAGTTAAGAAGAAGCTGGAGACAGGAGGGACATGTTGGCACCTGTCCGTGCAGGTCCTTGACAATATGTCAAAGCAAACACATGTCCTTAAGTTGTCTGAATGACTGCTCTCTTTTCTTAGCACAGGCATACAGAAAATCCCTGGATAAATAAAACAGGGTTTGGATGCCACCCAACAGATTCCTGCACTGCCTTATCTTTGGCTGTGGAGTACAAGATTAGTCTTTCCTGCCAGCCAGCAAAAGATTCCCATCAACAATTCACCCCTCTACAGGGCACACACCAGACAGACTTCCAGTGGCTTGATTCCCACTGCTTTACAAGTCTCCCTTCTTTCATGACATCCCAGGGAACTCAACAAACCTGTCGGGAAGCCTGTGTGCTTAATAAGAGCTTGACACAACAAATGTGTCTCTGTCCCTCAGAAAAAGCAACAGGAGTAGAACACAAAAATCAACTGCAGCAACTCTCTGGTACTTCAGCCAGTTAACCAAATGGCGAAAACAGACTTGCATCATCTGCTTGGAGTTAAGCAGGATTCTTTCAAGGCTTTTGCCCTAGAGATATAGAGCATTTTAACACAGGGCTGTGTTTAAACATGACTTTATTTGCTAACAGTGTACACATGCATATGATATACATTATGAAGAGCAATTCAGTAAACATTTTAAAAACTAAATCTACTTTTCAAACTCCTTAAAACAGTTAATAGTTATAAGTAGCAGTCAAATGGTAAACCAACAATTGACATCATCTGCTTTAGAAATAAGTCTTTTTCTCACGCCTGTAATCCCAGCACTCGGGAGGCAGAGACAGGAGGACTGCTGAGTTTGAGGCTTGCCTGGGCTACATAGTGAGCTCAGAGCCAGCCTGAACTACAAAGCGAGACCTTGTCTCAAAAAAAAAAAGAAATAAGTCTTTTTAATAATAATTCTATGAATTAATCCTAATATAAACTCATTCTCATTTCCAAAAGTAAATGGCACTTCTGTGGTATAAATATGAATATGAATTTGCACGTTTATAATTCAGGACAATAATGCTAAGATGCAAATACATGTGGAACAGAGCTCGTATTAATCCATTTGGGCTGTGACAACAGAACACCTTAGACTAGGTGGTGTACACACAAAAGATTTTTATCTCTCACAGCTCTTGAAGCCAGGAAGCCAAGTTTAAGGTACTGGCAGATGCAGTGTCTGGTGAGTGTCCACTTCCTGGTTCACAAATTGCCATCTTGTCACTGCAACCTTATAAGGCAGAAAGGCCAAGGGAGTGTTCTGGTTTCTCTTTTAAAATGGCACTGACATCATTTTATAAGGGCTCTGCCCACATGTCATAATCACACACAGAAGTCCTCATAATACCATCATATTAGATCCTAACATATGAATTCAAGGGGGACATAGTCAGCCTGCAGCATCTGCCCCTGGTCTCAAAAAACTCATATCCTTCTCACATCAAGATCCACTACATTCCAACAGCCCCCACAGTCTTAACTCATTCTAACATCATTTTTTAAAAAATCTGCATCTTTATTGGTACATTATATATACATACCACAATCACACTCAACATTGAGAATTTGTACTAGTATATGAGATGACTTAATTCTCATTTTCCCCCTTCCCTACTCACCCTACAACCCCCTCACTCCAATACACATGAGCTTCTAAAGTATAAAATCCAAAGTGTCACCTGAATATCATCTGAATCGGACATGAATAAGGCTTAAGGAATGACTTATTCTGAAGCAGACACCTCTCTAGCCATGAGCCTGTCAAACCAAACAAGCTATGGGCTTCTAAAATACAGTGGGTAAGCCAGGCATGGGATGGATATTTCCATTCCAAGAGGGAGCAATGGGAAAGAAGAAAGGGGTCTCAAGAAAGTCCAAACACAAGGCAAACTCAATGAGACACTAAAGCTTCAGAATAATCCTCACCGGTTTAATGCTCTGCCCCTCCAGATCCATTAAGTTGATGGTTCTGCCTCTGCTGCTTTGCCAGGCAGAACAGGGCCCCAAGCTCCGAGTGGCCCAGTACCCATGTTTGGCTGGAAACCTTCTGGCCTACTAAAAGGAAGGCAAGACCTCTTTCCTCCATTGTGAAACTGACAGGGCAACCTTGATTATTTGTGAATTGTTTTAGGGACTGTTCTTTTCTGTCTTGAAGGACAGTACATACTTGCAGTGGTCCTAGACCATCCAAATCAAGAAATGTGGCTGCCTTCTTTCACTTCTTTCTGACTCCTTCCTCTTGAGCTGACACTGACAGCCTTTCTGCCAGGTAGTTAATCAAGATCGTGGCCTACACCCACGCTAGCCTGTTTATCAGATGGTCTCTTGACCACATCCTTAGTGTTCACAGCTTTTGTGAAATGGGTGGGCTGAGAACCTTTAAGTTCTATCTCTTTTGCTTAATAATTCTGCCTTCAAGTAACTTCTTTCTTCTTACATTTTACTAAAAGGAGGAGCCAAGAGGCAACTTCAACACTTTAATTATAAATCTCTTCAACCACATTTCCAATTTCTCTTTGGAATTGCTCTGTGCTGAGCAATGTCTCTAAATCATTTTTATTTTACTTTGAGACAAGGTCTCACTAAATTTCAAAATTGTCCAGTCTGGGCTTGAACTTGTGATCTTTATGCTTTAACTTCCCAGAGAGCCAGGGTTACAGGCATGAGTCACCATCCCTAGTATCTCTCTCTCTTTTTTTTTTTAGACAGGGTCTTGCTATTTGGTTCAGGCTGCCCTTGAACTCACTATGTAATCCAGGCAGGCCTCAATCACCTTTAAAATTTCAGTCATAGGGGCCGGAGGGTTAGCTCAGTGGTTCCGGCACCTGCCTCGCAAGCGTAAGGACCTGAGTTCGATCCCCGGTTACCACATATAATGCTGGGCGTGGTGGCTCACGCCTGTAATCCCAGCACTCGGGAGGCAGAGACAGGAGGATTGCTGAGTTCGCGGCGGCTTGCCTGGGCACCATAGTGAGCTCAGGGCCAGCCTG
>PVIC010024830.1:0-25727 GCA_004025085.1 Thryonomys swinderianus
TGCCTCCGACTAAAGAAACAAAAAGTAAAGAGTAAGTCATTATAGTGTGAATTAATTGCAGATTTTATTAAAATTCCATTTGATTGAGGAGATTTTTTTAAATAAAAGACTTCTTTTTTCTGAGTACATGTTTGCAGTTCATAATGATTACATGTACAGGTATATAAGACATCTTAATTCATTTGTGTTTTCTAAATTTGAACATCAGAAAGATCAATCACCAGTAAAGGATGCTCTGTTATAGGTTAGTCTGTTAAAATTTAATTTTTAATGTTTTGTGCAGACTAGCATATGTAATAAAACTTCAACTTTTGTACTGTTGAAATATTTGTTCATACACAGAATTTCACCTCATGAAATACTATATAAGCATATCTGAAAACTGCAACTAGTTATCTGCTGCTCAGAAATTTTTAAATGTTTTGTAGCCATACAATGAAACCTCTTAAGATATCAGAATTGATTTTAGAGATTGAAATAATATAATACTTCATTTATTTGATAATATTTACTTTAATAAATTGGCTGGTCAATAATTTACACTTAATTATATTCTTTTGGATACATTTTAAAGATGTATTATACAAAAAAGCAAATCATAATCCTATTGTATGCCACTGTCAGAAAACTAGGGCTGTTACAATTAAATAATTCTGTCTTTATTATCTTCTGTGTTCAAAGTCTATCCTGTTATATTAATTTTCCTTATATGTTAGAAGCTAAACAAACAAAAATAGTAAAACTTTGTGGCTTATACATAACATTATAAATCCCAGAGTATCATAGAGGGAGGATTATTATGTTGCTCAGCATTCTATCTCCTGTACTAAAATAGTCTTGTGCACACAATAAGCTTTCAGTAAACTCTTATTGAACCTACTGTCAGTACCTTGTATAAAATATGTCATGCAGATAGTACAGCACAAAGTGCAAAAATGGCAGTTGTGGAATCCATTTTGATCTTTGCTCTTCCTGAGTGACCTTGGACAAGTCTGCATCTTAAAGGCTGAGGTTCTTCATTTGGATAAAACTACCTGCCTTGTCTCTCCATAGGCTTTAAGTAGAACACTTAGAGAGAGGTCTCTAAGCATCCATTCACAAGAATGAGAGAGAAGAGAATGAGAAGAAATCAGATCTTTTGCTTTATCTCAGCAGCCATGAGCCTGTGTCAGCTTTTAATTATTTGCCTTAATGAAGGTAGCCAAGGTGTGAGTAATTCCAAACTCTTGTGTTTGAGTTTGGAATTAGACTGACTGTATTCTGTGTAGCACTTGCAAAGTATACCCAGAAAATTGTGCTGCAAAGGTTCAGCTCTATAACACAGGCTTTGGAGTAAACTTGTTATCGCCCATGCATTAAAGATCCTTGTTACACACTCAGCCCTCTGGCAGTTAGACAAATGCAGGATGCCATCCTATAGCAAAAAAATGAACACGGTGATGAGGATTCAGTGTGGTTAAGAGTCTCCAGGAAACCTCAGAAGTGTCATTTTGTTTACTAGTTTGCTTTCTCAGGCAGAAATTAGTTGAGTTTGTCACTGGGGAACTGAGGCAGTAGATATTCATCATTCTAATTTATCAGTACTTGGCATATTATATGCAAATAAGGTTTGCCATTCATATATTATAATAGTTCACTTTTGAATAGATAAATACATCATATCATGAAGATGTTGAGTCATGTATTGAATCTTTAAAGTAAGTATGATATTCATAGCTTCCTTTACACTGAGTGATTTATCATGAGTGAAACATGGGATCTTGCAATAGTGTTAAAATAATTTATTTGTTCTCTAGCCTATGTATTTGTTGATTTGGTTAATAATTTTATCCTCCCTGTGCAGCAATTGGCTGGTAAACCATTCCTTGCAACTTCAGAAAGTGAAGTATTACCTGCTCATTTCTCTCCCTTTTGCCTCCAGGCTACACTATAATTTTAACCTGTCCTATTTTGCTATGGACATATTTTTAAGTGTCAGAATGTTCTGCATATTTACAGTGGAGTACTGTATATATATCTGGAATGCAGGGGTTATTCAAGGCCCTTAAAATGGAGTAGAGATAAGGAGGAAAGTGTGACAAAAGGTGAGGGGTCCGTCCCATTAGAGAGCTGTGCCCCCCTATATCCCCTCTTCTATGTGAAAACCCATCCTCTTGTGCCCTCCTAACACCCATTTCAGTGAGAAATCATTTGTATCTCAGTGGAATCGCTTGGATACTTTGCTGCGCAAGGTTATGGTGTTAAATCAGAATCACAGCCCAGAGGTGACCTGAGGGATACTTATTCCACCTCATCTGCATGTCTCTGCTGGCCCAGCCTCCAGCAGTGCTTTACTCAAAACCCCTCTCCTGTCCTCACAAATGACAGTGGCCTGCTCTGTAGGGCCCCACTTCATAGGTCTCTTTCTCCAAATAGGAGAGGAGGGAGTTAGGTAGACATGAGTTTAGAGTTGAGCTCTGGGCCTTACCAGAGATGTGTTAGGGTTACACTATCTATCTTACAATGTTCTGTAAGGATTAAATGGGGTGCTACAAGAGAAATACCTTTGGACCTTGCAAGCTTGAAACTGTATTTTAACTGGAATAAGATTTGGTTTGGGGTTTTTTATTTAATAAAATAGAGTATTGCTCAGCCAAAGAGAATGATAAATTTGAGTCATTTATACTCAAATGGATATACCTTGAGAACATACCTATAAGTGAAATAAATAGGCCATAGATATGTAAATACCGTATCATTTCTCTAATATGAGAAACTGAAGGTGTAAATGAGGTCTGGAATGTATGAGAGGTGTTATAAAATAGGAACAAAATGTTCACAGGGAAAAGTGAAAAGAGGGTTGGGGAAAATAAAGAAGAGAAAGAAAAAAATTGACAGTAAAAACAAAACATGGAAACCAAGCTTATGGATACAGGGAGTTGGGTGGACAAGGGAAAAATGATAATCAAGCTATGTCCTGTATCGGTACAAATTTTTAACACTGAATGTGATCATAATGTATACATCAAATGTACCAGTAAACTCCATAAAATATTTTTAAATAAACTATTGTAATGGATTTGGACTACTGGGAACATCACAGCATATCTGTTGTTCCTCTAATTTGCAATGTGAAGAGGTATAAAAGTTGGAGGTGTCCTATCATCATCCACTGCACTGAATGGAGATGAAAGTGGCTTCTCTACCTTCTATGATCCATTCAATTGATACTGCTTTGTGCTCCAAGGGAAACAGAAGATTGCCCTGTGTGCCAGGTTGTGTCCTCTGTGGCTGCTGATCAAGTTGACTTTGCTGAGACGGAGCCACTCCTGAGATCGTGCTATGAATTGAAAGACAACTGGGTTTCTTAGGTTCAGCATAGCAGCAGGAAATACAGGAGCTGGGCTATCTGCTCCTGAGTTCCTGTGCTAAATTAATGAGTGACTTTGAGCAAACCACTTTCCTCTTCTGTCCATTAGAGGGAAATAATTGATCCTCTGTCCCACCTCACAAGGATATAGTGAAGATGAATGTAGCATGCCTGGAGAAGCTTTAGAGAGGAACTTCTCAGAGCACATAATTAGTCCTGTAGTCTGTAATTAAGTCTGTGGATAGTACAAAGGTATCCACGTGAGAATCATATGCTGCAAACTGAATCTTGGATTTTCTTTTCCTTTCTAAAAAGAGTAAAGAACCCAGTTATGCTCTGTGTTATATCAGTAGAGAGGATAGCATGGAAATGACATTGGATAACATTTTGTAAGTTGAAGAATCATGTGACCATGATAACCAAGCTACAAGTGAAATGACTGAAGACAAATTAGAAAGCACAGGACTGAAGACAAAGATGTTCAGTTGTTCTTGATGCACAATGAAAAGAGCTTTTGTACAAAGTGATTAGACACAAAAGGCTTAGGGTCATAGTCTAATTTTGAATGTAGTCATGCTATGCTATGGCTAAATTCAATAAACTAAAGCACTTCTAAAACTCTTTTATCACTTCTTCTTTCATACCCTCCATCTCCACATCCCTCAGCCAAACCAAAATAAAAGAAAGAACGGGAGTTAGAGCACTAGCAGCTAAGAGACTAGCTCATTTAGTCATCCCAGGGGGACTGACTTCCTGACATTTTCTGAGACTTCTGGCTTTTGCAGCCTCTCCTACCTCATGTTGCCTATGGGGCACCAGCTATTGCACGGGGGGACTTGATCGCACAAAATTCTCTGCCACTTTTCTTGTGCACTTTTTGCCACACAGCCAGTTAGGGTAAGGTAGAGGTCCAAACTGTAGGGTCATTCTAGAAATACATGATTCCGTTCCTTAAAATACACCAGAAACACGGATGCCAACCTCGAGGCTGGCCACATTCACTCTCTGAGTCAGCAAGCTCATTTTCTGAAGTGGTTCTTTCTACTCTTTCTCTTTACTGGTCAGAATCAGGCTCATTCAGTCTCACATCACTGTGACCATGAAGAAGGTAATTGTAATCCGCTCTGTCTGGACGACAGGTGGCTTCTTTGGTTTTCTGCTGTTTTAGCAACCTCTTCAACTCCAGAATGATAGGGCATAGTTTTGACACATTGGATTCAGACAAATAACCTGCTGTTTTCTTATTATCTCTAGCTAATCTAATCCGCTTTGCCAGCGCCTTCATCCCCAGGCTGGGTCTCAGACAGTAGGGGAGATGTAAGTGTAGAAATCTGCCTCTTTGATTCAGTTGGATAAATAGTCCACTAGCCTAAAATCTCACTCTAAGAGACCTGTTTTTCCTTCCTGTCCCTTCCTGCTTTCCCTCAGGGGTTTGTGGCTGAAGGGGAAATTTTTCACCCTCTTGATGAGAGGAGGAAGACCTCATCTCATATGAGATCACGCAAGGCATTCTGTCGTTCTGGGAAGACACTGGAGCTGGAAAGGACCCTCTGGATGACAGTGTGACCTGACTTTCAGTTCTTGCCCTTTTTTCATGTCTATACTTACATCTAAATGCTTTCATGACGGTAACTCTCAAAATCTCTTTCTGACCCCAATTTCTTCTAATTTCAGAGACTTTTGAAAACCCCTCTTTACTACCACTCTTAAATCGTGACTCAAAATGAGCCTTAAAATCCACACTTGGAACACAGAGGCAATTTGTAGAAGTATAGAATCTCGAGTCGTGCTTCAGAATTCAGTCAAAATCTGAATTTTAACAAGATCTTTAGGAAATTCATAGGCATGGGTTTTTCAAGGCACTGGAGTAAAACATCTTAATCTTATATTCCCTAAAGATATCACTTTATTTTTCTCTTGTTCTTCTTTAATATTTTAATAGACTCTTAGTAAAATGTCCCTCCTGTAAATCCAAAGCCCCTTTATGGCTTGTCACTTGTTTAATCGCATACAAAATTATAGTTCTGAACTAAAGAAACATTTACCATAAATAAAGCTAAGGTTGTATTCCATGGCTGCTCACTGTGCAGTCCTCTCCGAGGCACAAATGCTGGCATTTCCGCCTGGTACTGAGGTGAGCTCTCCCCAGGGCTCAGTTCTTGCTGTAGAACTCTGTGGGAGGTGACCCAGAATTTATGAGGCCTACATCTTGGCAATGAAGCCTTTTCTCCTCATTCCTGCTTCTTCTTCTTTTAATCTTCACAGGCATTAACCCCTGTTACACCTCCTACCCTCCTAATTTTGTCTCATTGGCTATTTCCAAGAGAACAAAAATGACATGCTTTCTAACTTGTTTTTCTTCCAGTTTAGGCAAATGCTTTTCACCCACTTGTACAAAGTGACCATATAGATAGATACATAGATAGATAGATAGATAGATAGATAGATAGATAGATAGATAGATAGATATAGATATGTGTGTATGTATATATGTATATATACACACATATATACATACACACATATACATATATATGTGTGTATATGTGTGTATATACATATATGAATATATAAGTGACCATATATACATATATGCATATATACGTATATATACATATGGTGAATATATATATATATGGTGATATATATGGTGAATAAACATGATGACACATGTAATCATGATTGCACTACCAAAGGAAAAGGGATACAAAGGATGCTTGTTACAAAGTTAATTCAAAGACCTAAGCAGCCTCACAGCTTACTGGCCTTTTTCTTCTTTCCACTTGTCCTTCCACAGTGACTGTTTTTGCATGCACCGTGTGGGACAGTGGCATGGTAAGGGCTATATGGTGATGGATGGGACTGTCAGAAACCCACTGACTATTTGGATTCTGCATTAGTGCATTACATTTACAAATAGCAAAACATAGGAAAGTGTGATTACTTCTTCTGTGTGTTCATCTGCATGTAAAGGATATAAGCTACTCAAGAAACACTCATTGCTTTTCTTTAAATGATATATTTTCCTTCCCTCTTCTTACAAGAAGTGTGTGATACTCAACTGTACTGAAAGCAAACTTCCAATGCAGTTGCCCTCAAGATATTTACCCTAGCAACACAATCTATGCTTGTCATCTAGTCTTAGATAAATCAACAAAAGTAAGAAAACTAGAAACAAATATATATTACAAATTAAAACAAACACAAACTACCAATGTTGAGAACATACAGAGAATGAAGACACATTTTCCACTCTTTTTTGTTTAAGGATTAAATAAGCAAGATTTTCTCTTACAAGGGCCAGTCTTTACTCATGTGTGCATGCTTGTAGGGACTCAATGCCTTTAAAAGGAAAAGAATGCAGCTTGTTCCCTAAGCATGTTTCTTCTGCTGCAGTGTAAAGAAGATCTAACCATACTCACTTCTCGCAAAGAAGGACCACTGGATGTCTGAGCCCCAAGAGTGCTGCTGTTCTGTCCCTGGGATTTGTTCGCATTAGTAACCTGAGGACTTTAGACTTGTTGACACAATCCAAAAAATAGTTAGCACATTGTTAACTGCTCTGGATTCTCTGTCCATCAGAAGAGGCAAGAATTTGGTTGGGGATCTCGGGATCTGTAGATGCCGTACAGAAAGGGGAACAGCAGCTGGCAAGAGGAATCTCTTTCTAATGGTTCCCAATTTGTTGTGGAAATATCTTTCCAGCACTTTGTACGCATTTCTCAGTAGGGTATTTCAGGTGCCAGGATCTCCGAGAGCATAAAGAAACAGGTCCTTCCTTTCTGGGACAAACAGGAGGTCAAAAGGAATTCTCTTCTCGGACTTTAAATCTAGCAAGTGAATACTTGACTGTGGCATTTGTGCAGCCTTCTTTATCCCAATGGTAGTGATGAAGTAAAAGACCAGTTAAAGCACTGAGAGAGTCTTGTTATCCTTTGACAGTTTCTCTCACTCCTACATTTTTCTAAACCTGGTTCTCAGTCACCTACCGTTTATGTGCCCCCACCCTGCAACACACATGTGTGGCATGGGCACAAGCTAGTACGCTTAATGTAAATTATTTTTCCTCATGTAGCTAAAGCTGTAGCTAATAGCTCTGATAATATCCATGCTATATTGATGACTAATAACCATATATATATGGTTATTATAGCATATGCATAAAGCAGATAAAATGCAGTGGGATACACATCCCTTTCTTCAGATACTGAACCTTTCAAAGTCCTTGTATGAAGAAATGATGGCATGACAGCTGTTTTTATGGGAAAAAGAAGCAATATTTAGTGATCTCTCATGAATTCATGTTGTTTCCTTCTAGTCTATCACTCCTTTTGAATTGTGTGTGTTGGTACGCTGTCTTCATTCGTACACATTTGAAGCTTTTAAGTCTCTGTGGGAGTCAGGTCACCCAGAATGAAGGCAGGCTACTTCTCATCCTACTTCCCCTGATGAGCTAAGATTTTGAGAACCTCCTTGACAACTTTTTACTAAAAAAAAAAAAAAAAATCTATTCCTGACCAAGAACATTATGTTATATCCTTCATGTGTTCTTGACAATAGTTTCAGATTTAGCCACTTAAAACTGAAAAGTCAATGCCAAGAATTTATTGAGTTGAGAACAGAGGTAAGTGAGCACTATAAACATCTCTCTCACACACTCACAAAAGTGTTTAATGTGCGGTTACATCCTTTTGAAGGAATAGAAATAGAAATTTTGAGGTAAAGTTTTAATAGTAGAAAGCTATGCAGTTTATAGTTTCATTTGTTTTCTTTTTCAAAACATTTTAAATGAAAAAATGGAAACTATCTTAATGATGCACTAATGTACTTTTTAATATGAGTTCTTTGCTTTGGAATTAAAATGAAACTCTGTGGACCTAACATGAGTAGTAAATGTGGATCAAGCTTCAGACAGTATGATTCTTGGCATGATAAAATTATTGAGGTTCTGTTTCTGCCTTTTAAAATTTTGTATTGCTTCTTTTCTCCTCCAATGACCCTTTCTAATAATGAAGGATAACTTCCTCCATTGTAGAAAAAAATGGTTGCATCACATGCAAGCATAATGGGACACATTGTAGAGAAAGGTAGCATATCTTCCTTTTAAAATTCCAAGGTGTCCTTGGACCCAGCTGACTTGACTGGGTTGGGTCAGCATGAAATAAGCACCATGGCTAGTGTCATGGGATGTGGCAACTCACCCCTCTATGTCATACGTCGCATCCCTTGAGCAATAGTAGGTGGAGTTTCTCTAGAACCGCATGAATTGCCCCAAAAAGCCACTGGGAAGAAGGAAATGGAGAAAGTGACATGGCAGGAACTAACTACAAATCACCACCAGCCATATAAATATTATAATTTAAGAGCTATAGCGAGATGTGAGTTACAAGGTTCATTTACCCCATCTGTCACTTTGTACAAAGGCTTTAGCGTGTGGAACCACACAAAAGTACTTCATAAGGGGCAACTGTTTAGCGTGGCAGAGACCAGATTGTCTCACAATTCTGTTCTTAATAGATATCCTATAAGTATTAGACCCAAAAACTAATCCAGCCTGATAGAACTAACAGTACTCCGTATAATCAAAAGGCCAGTTTATCCAATAAAAATTTTTTAAATACTTTTTCAGAGTAACTATATACTACCTGTCAGTAAGGTTTCTGAAAAACCAATTATTGCAAGAAGTCTATTATATATGGGACCACAAAAGATCTGGTTAGTTTTGTAAGTCAAGTATTTACAGGCATCTGCCCATTATAGTCAGAGCCTTTACTTTCTGAGACAGGATCTGAGGATCATGGTGCACTAAATGTATCAATCTGTTAATCCATATCTGAATCCGCTAGTAGAAAGTGAGATTTAGTCAGAGGAAGTAGGCTACTGAGGGCACAACATGGAAGAGTGAATTCTCTCCCCTGCCCTTTCCTCTCCCTCTGCCTTTCTTGCTTTCTCACTCTCTCTGCTTCTGCCCACCATGTGCTGAGCAGAGTGGCCCCTTTTCTCCTGCTCTTTCTGCCCTGCAGCCAGTCAGCCATGGATGGAAACATATGAACCTGACAGCCAAAAATCCCTCCTCTTTCAATTGCATGTGTCATATAGTCTGTCCCAGCAAAGAAACCTGATTAGAATTTTCTCCTCCCAAGTTACCTCCATAGTGACAAGGGACCAGTTTTCATTTCTACTCAACTCTGAATCACCCCTAGAACTAGAGAAATAATTTCTAATATCCAATAAAAGGATTAAATTTACCCACTGAGTGTGTGTAGGAGGGACAGTTTATATGGGGGGTTCTCATTTCTAAAATAACCCTACACGTAGCTCTACTATGTAGTTGTTAAGATGAGACTGAGCACAAAGTTACAGAATGACACTGACCATACTTCACAAGCATGTGCAGATCCCTATTGTCTGACTCTGGCTCTATTCAGACATAGAGGAGAACTCAGTAGGTGGAATTCTGCAACCTGTACCTGGATCGTGCTGTCTCTTCTGAACTGCCTTTCTGCCTGTCTGCTGGGTGAACACAGATGCACAATCCTGTCTGTCCCATCAGAAGCAGATGCAGCAGTCACCTTCTCTACAGTCTCGTGGCTCTTTTTGTTCTTATCTGTCCTGATTTCAATCTGCCTCTATTAATGAACCTCCTTGTGCTCAGAATTGCCCAATTTGCATTAATTAAAGGAATGTCTTCAAAAATAATGCTTGGGATTGGGTGCAATAGAATGGTGTCAGTGTCATCAGAAACCCAAAAGGTAATAAATGGTAGAGAAAAAGGAATTAACTAGCAAATTGCAATTAACTATCTGGAACCTTGCTACCAATTTGCTTATTATCTGGAGGGGTTGATTTTGATGGGTGTAATAACTAATTCCATTTAGACAGATTAGTTTTAAGTACTAGCTAAACAACCAGGTGGAAATGCTCAGCAGGCCATTGCAAATGTTAAATGAGCTCAGTTGTAGAAGATAGCTCAATTAGAGCCTTAGGGGAAAAGGCAGTAAGGTTATGAGAACACTTTAATACTGGTAATTCAAAGATAAGAAATATTCTTGCTACATCTTTCACAAGTGTGTGGCCAGTTGCAAAACCTCCAGGTGAGGACAGTCCCTGGGGAAGGAGACAAGCCCATCAGGTACCCAGTTCTCCCCTGGGAACTCCCTTCCACTAATCCAAGACTGAGCTGTAATAGACTAGGGCTTCCACACACAGTCCTCCTCAGAGCAGGAGGAAACAGAGTGGTGTTCCTTCAGCTTTTGTCTGAGAGCATGGAAGTTAATTATTTTTTCATATTAATGTTTCTGACTCTAAACTTGATCATCTGTGAAATGAGGTTACAAATATGTAACCTACATATCTCAGAGGATTATCATGCACATTAATACATACAAAAGAGTTTTGTAAATTGCAAGGTGGTGTGAAAACGAAAAGCAGTTTTTTTTTCCCAACGGTAGCAAGACCTTTATCTTGTGTCAGTCCCCTTAAATTCTTCAGATGCCCTGTACATCATCAAATACCACTGAATTCAGCTGTCTTTTTCATCATTTGTATACTCACAATTCCAAATTCCCTTGATAGATATTCACAAAAATCAATGAATAATTTATTACAAATCAAATTTAATATTTTTTTCTAATAACCATTTCTGTTCAGGCAGAAAAATTAAGGCTTGAAAAATTCATCCAGAATCTAAAGTGGCCTGATTTTTGCAGGTAACGGAAAGTAGCATAAGTCAGTTTTTATTCTTAGAAGACCGACAGGCTGAAAGAACTCACATTAGTGGTGCCCGAGATACCCCAGAAGTTTTGTACTGGATACTGAGTGCCAGGAGTTCTAACACTTCAACATGGGCTGCTAGGGGGCAAACCATGGCCACAGCTGCAACTATTGTCCCCCACCCTCTCTCCTGTAAATGACATGCTGTACTGTCAGGATTGTCACCAGTCTGCTAGTGGTACCAGAGGTGACAGCCCTGGTTGGAAGTTCCTCATGAAAGCACATGGGGAGGTCACTTCCAGCTCAGGAAATCCATCTGGATTATACATGGAGCTGTCAGTCCAGCCATGCTTTCTGGGAAAAATATATGGATGATGTTATTATGAATCTATTTTAAATTTAAAAATATTTTCTGCACTGTTCTGTTACAGTTATTTTCTGAAAAAGACTACATACAAAAGAGTAGAATTTGGACCCTCTGTGAAAAATGCAAGAGGAAATAACATTCAAAAATCATCTTTTCATGCCAGATATAGCCCTAGGTTTCTCTAGGAAGCATGTTTCCATTAGTTGTCTCGTGAGGTAGCAATATAACATTGCTCCTCAGTTATAGAGGCTTAGAGAGAATCAAGAAATACTCTAAGAGGTGTGCTTAAATGGGAGCACAGAAATTTATATCAGTTGTACCTGAGTCCAACACAATTGATAGCTTAAAACACAGACACCATGAATTCACTATCTTTGAGGTACAGTTAAATAACCAAGGGTTCTAAAAATCAAAACTATCTTTGAGTTAGACAAAATATGTATTTTTAACCCAGTTGTGGATATTTCTGTGTATAACAATCTTTAATCATGGTTTAGAATTGAACACATCCTATGGGTTTTGGCATTTTTCAGTTTGGGGAGTTTTTAATTTGAATTTGTGGCTTACTTGTGGGGTTTTTGTTCTCTTCTTGTTTGTTTTAGTATTTTAATTCAATAGATCTAATCCCCACAGAAATGGATTACATGCTGAGGATTGCAGCTGCGGGTCATGTCTGTGCCATCCCAGAGGAAGCCTGGAGCTGCCCGAGCTCTTCAGAGCCATCCGCTGAGGCAAGGAGCCAGACTCTTGGGCTCTCACATGTAGCACTGACCATGAGAAAAGGTTGTAATGTTAGGTGGTTTTCCAGGTAGAGTGACACCGATATGCATCTATGAGTACTCAGACCATCCCTGAGGCCATGGAGCCACACTCAGAGATGTACCCCAACATTAGGCTGTCTCATTGACATGAGACCCTAGACACTACATGTTAGAATCTGTCCTCTATTTTCCACAGGTGTATTTTCTTCCCTCTGCCCACTGCAAAGGCTGAGAGACACAAGACACCCTTCTCTTTCTGTATGGTGGATTTTTTCCAGCCTATATCTACCTGGAGACTATAGTCCTTATCTATGCAAATGCTTTATTTTGAGGGACATGCCTCAAAATATCCATGTTAGGAATTTTTTTCTCTGTATTTTACATAACAGTGTTCCATAATCAGTGGATCCATGGATTCAATAAGATGTTATTTTTGTATTCCTACTGCAGTAGAATTAATAGTGTCTTCAAAGAGACCAGACTTTCATCCCTGAAACCTTTGTTTTTTGTTTTTTGTTTTTTGTTTTTTTGAGACAGGGTCTCGCTCTGTAGTTCAGGCTGGCTCTGAGCTCGCTATGTAGCCTAGGCAAGCCTCGAACTCAGCAATCCTCCTGTCTCTGCCTCCAGAGTGCTGGGATGACAGGCGTGAGCCACCACGCCCGGCACTGTGGTATGTGGTGCTGATTGCTGGTTGATTGCTGGTGGGCGTGAGTCTCCATGCCCAACATTGTATGTGGTTACTGGATCGAACTCAGGACCTTTTGCTTGCGAGGCAGGCACTGGAACCACTGAGCTAACCCTCCGGCCCACTTTGATTATTTTTTTTTACAAAATCAGGTGTTTGTACATGTGATTAAGAATCTTGAGCTGAAAGCTGACTCAGATAATCTGAGTTGGCTCTAAATGCTGTCACAAGTGTCCTTAAAAGACAGATAGGATGAGGCAGATTAGCCATATAATGCAATGTGAAGATGGGGTAAACACATGGAAATATTGGGCTTGAAGGTTGATATGGCCGCTCCCTGCAGAATGTCAGCTGCCACCAGAAGCTGTAGGTCAGGGATGGATCGTTCCCTAGGCCTCCAGGGGAAGCACAAACACCTTGATTTCAGACATCTGACTCTTGAACTGTGAAAAGATAAATGCTGTGGTTTCGGGTTTACCCAATTTACAGTGATTGTTTTGGTGGCACATAAAGTTAGAGTGCCCACGGTAGCACTAAGTCCTGACCCAGGTCCTTATTAAAAGCAATTTTCCTCTTAGGTTTTAATGTGAAACTTCTTGAGTTATTAGGTGCTGGGTTGGAGTTATAGAATGAATATAGGGTTCTTCGTACCAGCTCTAGAATCAGTCTGGGTTTAAATATTGGCTCTACCCATTCCAAGTTATGTAAGCTTAGACTCACACCTTACCATTCATTTTTAAGTCTCAGGTCCCTCAGTTGCAGACTGAGAGTAAAACTTACATCACACAGGCACAGTGTGAGGGTAAGTGAGATAACCCCACCTACAGTGTTTATTAATAGAGCACCAAGTAGAAGCCAATGACTGTGACTATATTAGAACAAATTGGGTCTGGATGTTCTCCTAAAGCCTTACTTGGTCAGAGATAGCTAAATGTGGAATGGGTGATGTGGGATTAAGGGTGTGTGATTACTAAACCAATTCACCTGCACATGAGTGAGTGATTTAGCAACACCCTAGTCCCTATAGTCTGAATGAGATGAGAGGCAGAAAGATATGGTGAAATTCTTTTGTTTATTTTGCTGTCCTCTGCCACCGTGAGGCGAAACTTTCGTTTCCTTTATTGCCTTGTGTGTGCCACGCTGTTTCTTCCCTGCAATGTTCATTTGCCATCCCAGCCTCAGAGCCAGCTGACTATAGGCTGAAACCTGTACAGACTGCAAGCCAAATAAAACCCCTCCCTTTGAACTTTGGGAGCCTGGTATTTTGTCTCAGTAGCAAGAGAAAAGAAACTAATACATAGGACATTTTTGTAGTTCTCAAGTTTTAGCTCTTAAGTGATATGAAAAAGGAAAGTAGCAGTGCCTTGTACCAAAGGATGAGTAACTTGTTCCTGGACTACAGAAACAGCAGAAAGACTTGAAATCTTTGAGAAAGGTTGAGACAAGTTTGGAAACTATGCTGATGAAACAAGGGTGAGGAGAGAGGTAATCAGGGATTCCAACATCCAGAACACTGGCACTGAGAGACCACCTGTCACAACTAAGACAGCAAATATGGTAGAAGAATGGTCGCCTTGGAAACTGAGGGCATTTTGACCAAAAATTATTGTAGTTTTCTTATATAAAAGTAAGCAAAATATAGAAAAACAACTGTCAAGTAGAGTAGAAGAAGCATCTAGAAGAGAACATCTCTTGACATCTTAGCAGGCAGATTACTCACCTACAGATGAACATTCCCTAACCTTTGGGATCTGTGAATTACATTACCATGCATGATAAAAGGGATTTTGCAAATGTGATAACAGCCGAGGGCTTTGAAACAGGTATCCTGAGCCATTTAGATAAACTTCATCTTATCATGTGAGCTCATAGAGGCAGAGGCCTATCTTTAGTTGATAGGAGAGATTGGCAAGATGTGCCAGAAGTTCAGAAATACTGAGACCATGAGAATCAGATTCCCATGACCATGCAACTTGAAGATGAAGAGGCCAACAAACCAGAGAATGCAGAAGCCTCTAAAAGCTGATAGTCATGTCTACCCAGCAGCCAGTAAGTAAACCTAAAGTGCAGTCCCTTGGTCACAAGGAACTAAATCTTGATAGCAAGCCAAATGGGTTTGGAATAGATTTTTCTTAGTGTTCCCACAAAGGACATAAACTCGCTGATACTTTGATTTAATTCCAGTGAGACTAAGCAGACTTCCTAGCCAAGACCATTTGGTCTCTTGACCTACAGAACAAGGAGGTAATAAATCTCCCAGTTGTTTTAAAGCACTCAAACTATGACCATGTATTATTGCGGTCAGAGGAAACTATTGTAGATATTAAAAGAAAACTTACAACCATTGACACATGAATAACTTAAAAAGGATTTTGATTATTCCATTTTGTTTTTTCTTCTCTGTTTAAAAGATACTAAGTTTTCAACACACTGGGGAATTCATTATATACTATATATATATAAAAAAAGTAATTTCATGATTTTGTTGAACATAGTCTGTAGAATTCTTACATTATAGGACTGAGTCACCATGGATGTGAGTCACTATGGATCTGCTCAGGAAAGGTGAGTCACTATGGATCTGGATGGATATAAGCACCTCCCCTTCTCTTTTAGCTTCCTGGCCACTGTGATGTGAGCCTGTTCACCTCTACTATGCTCCCCTTCCTTATTGTCCTTTCTTGCAGCTATCTAAGTATGGACTGTAAATGCAAGACAAAATAAACTCCTTTGTGTTGGATGTGTCAGAAGAGACCAAGAGAGACTTTGTTCCCAAGAGTGGGGCTATTTCCGTAGTAGTACTTGACCATGTAGTTCTGAAATCTTTGTAAATGGTTCTCAGAAGGATCTTTGTAAATGGTTCTCGGAAGGAGTTAAAAAAAAATTTGGAGATGCTGAATTAAAAAACATCCCTAGAATTCTTAGATGAGCAATTTTGGTGAAGGCTCAGAAGGCCTGAATGCTAATAAAAAGACAGAAAGTAAGGACCAGGCTCAGGTATTTTCAACTTGAGACTATGAGATACTGAGTATAAGGTCAGCAGACTAATTAATGCAAAGGAGGAAATTTCCAGGCAACCCAACATTCAGGCTGTGGCATTATTTCTGTTTGGAGCTTTTGGTCAGCTCTACATTGAAAATCATGAACAAACTACACAGCTAAGTGTTTTTAGGGTTTTAATTTTCACTAGAATTGAAACTCATAAAATTGGCACCTTCAAAGATAGAACAGAACTTGGTTACTGAAAAGATGAGCAATAAAAAAATATTTTGGATCAGGACCATAAGAAAAATGACTTGAGGATATGTCAGGACCCCTCCCTGCAGAGTTGCAAGGGTGCAGGGCTAGAATAATTTGCTTTGAGAAGAAAGACCCAAGGCACCCTACTCAAGAAAGGCCATCTTGGGAATTGGTTTCCCAGGTTTTGATTCATAGCACTCAGCCATCAAAGTACTCAGAGACATCTTCAGCCACTATTCAAGGTGGTCTTAGTGGCAGGCTGTGAGATCATCAACATAGTGCTAGATTAATAGGCATCCTGACTGCAAGAGTTGGGAGGCTTCTGAAGACATGTACTTAGATTTCAGAAGAAGAGCTGGGAGGCCAGATAGCATGCCCCTGAGAAGACAGTGTATGAAGCTGTGAGGATGAAAGTGAAAGTACAATGGAGACTCCAAAAAATCAGAGAAACTGTCCAATGGAAGCTGCAAGGAGAGAGTAAACCTCAAGAAAGATGTCACAAAAGCTTCGACCACCAACAGTGCTACAGGGGCAGGGTCACCCAAGCCTTTTTGGCCTCACACCTTTGCTGGTCAAGGAGCTGCAGAACTTAATGTTTGCCCTGCTGGGTTTTGCTCTTGCTTTGGTGCCCTTCCTATATATTGCTCTATTTGCCCCTCTTTGAATGGAAATGTTTATCCTGTGCCACTGTACACTGGAAGTGTTTAGCTTTTTTTTTATTTTTATAGGGGCTCAGAGCTAAGCCTTTATAAAAGTTATATCACAAAGAGACTTTAGACGAGCTTTTGAGCAATTCTGGAGCTTTTAAGACTTTGACAAATCTCAAAGACAGGCTAACCACATTTTACATAAAGAGACATACATGAGTATTTGGGGGGTCCAGAGACAGAGTGTTATGGCTTATATCTGTATGTCCCCCAAGCTTCGTGAGTTCATAGGTAGGGGATGTGAAAGGTGATTGCATTATGAGGCTGGTAAACTGACTTGTCATTAAGTGGTGGGTTCTTGTCAGAAGAGGTAGGTTACTATGGGTGTGACCTAGAAGGGATTATTTCCCTTCTCAGCCTCTCTCTTGGGCTCTTTCCACTTACTGGGTGCCATGACATGAGCAGTTTTCTACCCTGTGCTTACCACGCATGGACTGAAATTTCTAAAATGTAAGCCACAATGAACCTCTCCTCCTCTAAGTCGTGGGTACTGGGTCTTGTGGCCCAGCAATGAGGAAAGTGACTAAGACAAGGCATGACTTAGTGACACTGATTACAAATGCATCTTTAGTGAGCATCAACACTTTATTTGCTTTTAAAGCGGATAGTCAGTGTAAATCCTCTTTCTTGGGGAAGAGCTGGCATTAACCTGAGTGTTTGTCCTTACTAAGCATGATGGGTCAGATGTGCTATGCCATGTTTCCTCATCTAGGGAATAAATTATTACTCTAATAATGCTTTTTCTATTTTACTAAAACTATTCTAATTTTAAACTTCATAAGTAAGTTCATGTTCAGTTAGTACTATTTTTAAAAATTTAGATCTGTAATGTTTGTATATAATTCAAGTCATCAACATTTATTGGTCTTTATAGCATTCTTCTGAAGTCCTATTTGCTATAATCTAAGGCAAAATTGGTTACAATGGAAGTAAAATTATCAAAAAAAAACATAATTAAACAGAAAGTTGTTAAATAAAATTATCTAATATAAAATTTGGTGAAACATTTTAGAAGGATATATTAACATACACAAAATACATCCAAACATAGATATTAGGAAGTAGGAAGAACATGTTCTAATTGGAAAGGAAACAAGGGAGGGGAGAGTCAAAGGAAAGAGGGGAAAAGGAAAAAAAATGGGGGAGTTCCATTCGATTGTGACTAGAAGAGGGGGGTTGGGAACTAAGGCTCATACATAACCGCAGCCTGGGCATTGGTGGTGAGCCAGCACGCAGGAAGACCACCAGCATTGGCCCCGGTACGGGGTGGGGGTGCCCAGAGGGGACAAAACACAAGCTTGGTCATGGAGGTCCTTTATATCTCTCCAGGTGGTCCTACTGGGGCAACATGGTGCTGGGCATTGTCAACGGTTTGGGGCCATTCCTGAAGCGACAGCCTCCTCATTTGGCTGATTAGCAGATCGGGTGGCAGTGTAGGGCTTGACATCTTCTGTAGGGAGCCACCATCTGCAGGCTGAGCTGCTCCCAGGAGTGGCGGTCCAGGCTTGGGCTGAAGTAGAGAAGGCCAGTGTCCTCCAGGCAGATCTGGTCATCCTTGTGAAGCAGAGTGTGGTAGATGCACTGGAGGTGCTGGCCCAAGTGGAAGCTGGGCACCTCTCTGGGTGTGTCTCGCAGGGCGTGCACATAGAGTAGTGGGGTCCCAGCTGGCTGGGCCAAGTACAGCCGCTCCCAGTAGGTGTCCCTTGGGAAGCAGAGGCCCACAGGGGCTTCGCAGAGCAGTGGCGGCGGCGGCAGCAGGAGCCACAGCCCCACTGTGCTGGACATCGCGGTTGCCATCGCCTCTGGCGGCTGGGGGTGAGGGTCGGAAGCTGCCCACATGTGGGGCGGTTTAAGGGGTGGAGCAGAAGGAGGAGTCAGTGATCCGTAGAGGAGCGGCGCCTGTATGTCCCCCGGAACAGGAAAGGCACCAGCACCTTTTTGGGGTCGCACCTGTGTCCGCCGGAAGAGAAGGGGCACCGAGGCTATCCTGGGATAGCGCAGAGGAGTAGAGGATATTTCCCATAGTCAGGAGTTGAGGTCAGTGGGAAGAAGTGAAAGGGGGTTCGACATGTTAAAGAAGCAGCCTGCGGAGCTACAGGGAGAAAGAATGCCCACAAAAGTGGGGCACTCACCCGACAGGCGAAGGATTACCCAAGGGCCCTACATTTGTGCACCAGTTGTTCTCATAGGACTGCACACAGGAGAGTGAGGGGCAGAGTCACACATGGTCACCAGACTCTCAGGAGGTTTCTGAAACACTTCTGCTTAATGAATACCAGGTAGGGCCTTATATATAGCACAAGCGGGGGGAGGGGTTTGTGGTGCCTATTGGGGATTGGCCTATGGTTGTCAGAGGAGGGGCCCAGTGTTAGGGAGGACCGGGCAGTCTCCAGCATGGCATGCCCTTTAGCTCAGTGCTTGGTTAGGTCTCAATTTAGTCTACCGAGAGACAAGGGCTCGCTCTCTCAGGACTTAGGAGACTGGCGTGCAGTGCGGTTGGCTCAGCCAGACCTAGATTTCACCATCAAAGATCCTCCTGGTGTTGCGTCCTTGTGTGATATGTTTATAGGCAAGAACCACCATGTGCAGCTTTTTCTTTTTGGCTGAAAGTGATAAGAAGGATTGAAGATATGGAATATGAATTTTCAAATACAAACTATGTATTGCTTGCATTTGTTCTATAAATGAATATATTCATATGAACTACTATGGGAAAATCATTCTAATGATATTCTGTATCTTTAGAACACGATTTTAAAACATCTCCCTAATAACATGCATGAATCTTGGCTGTACTTTTCAGTGACTATGATCTTAAGAAGTTGTTTAAAATAGCCTTTTTCTTTAAAATGAGAATGGTCACATGACTCCTTTTCACCTGCCTCATCATCTCTTATGAAGATTAGATAGAATTAGATGATTTTGATAAAATGCTAAAAAAGAAAAACATCTAATGTGTACAGTGCTCACCTCTTGCTTGCATAGTTTCATTTTTGACAGTTTCAGTTGCCCACAGTCAAATGGGGTCCAAAAGCATTAATGAAATATTCAAGAAGTAAACAACTTACAAGCTTTAAATTGCACATGATTCTCAGGGGCATGTTGAATTCTCACACTATCCCTTCCACCCCGGACATGAGTAGTTCCCTTGTTCAGTGTCTCCTTTGTGAACACTTCTCAACCACTGGTGTCTTAGTAACCATGTAGTTTTTTGATCAATTTTTCTAGTATCACACTGCTTACGTTCAAGTATTCCATATTTTATTAAATAATGGCACCAAAACACAAAAGTAATGATGTGATCTTGCACTTTGAATCTGCCAAAGAAAAGCCAAAAGTTTGTAAAATGCTCCATATGTGTATAGAATTGGATACTATTTGTGGTTTCAGGCATCTACTGCAACTTTTGGCCCATATTCCCCCACAGAAAAAGAGGGACTGATACAATCAGCTATATGGTAACCATTTTTACTTAAAGATGATAGCAGTAGAATAGAGTGAGCAAGAATATTAGCAATTCACCTGAAGAAGATGGTGGGATATATTCTGGGAAAGGAACTCCCACATTTAGGAGTAATGGGGTATCATTAAGTAATAGATTTTATTCCCTGAGACAGCCAGAACTTGTGTGTGATTGCTCACACAAGTATTATTCAAGCCACACTGTCATAGTAATATTTTCCCCTCACTTATATATGCAGTCAACAGTGACACATAGGCTTCCCATTTTGTTAAACGTTAAGGCTTAAGACTATTATTACAGGATACACTTGTTATCAATAGTAAGAGGATTTAAGAAGGAACCATAACTTGTAACTAAGACAGTGTCAAACATCTCCCTTGGGGTTTTAAGGATACTCATGCAGCAGCTCAGGTCTGAGATAATTTTTAGAGGAAACTGGTCCAGAAGTCACTGTAGCTAAAAGCTTTCATACATGGAGGGGCTTAGCATCTTCTGGAATTCTTCCATACACATAGCTTCACAGTTCTGATGAGGGGTTTACTCAAGGATTCTTCCCAATACTTAGGATCTCAGCCCAGATATGGTCTGGCTACTATGGCTCAACTTTTTATTATATTCAATGTTGCTATATAACATAGTTGGGACATATCTTTATTCAGCTTACCAGAGGGACAATTCTAAAGAGCTGTCCAAAGACAAATTCTCATGTGAGAGGAGAGGAGATATTATTGTTTATCTATAATCAGTAACTGACTTATTGAGAAACCATAACATTCAGGGTGTAAAGTGAAACTATATTTTTCCTTTTCAGTAACTGCCCCAAAGGCATTCTGTTGAATCTCACCTTTGCCACTAGTTGGGTGAACATTAATGACAGAATTGTGGCTAAAGTCTTGGTTTTTAGTTTTGATTTGTTAGTAAGACAGACATTAAAGTTCTTAAAACTAAAAATTCATATATATTTACAGCTTTTTCTCCAGCACTCCTTGCCTGGCATGTCACGTGATACACACTCTCCCACATGTATCATTGAAGGCGTTGGCACATGGAGAAGAGATAAGATAGAAAGCTTAAAGATGAAGTAGACTGTGGTTGAGGGGGAGGGGCAGCTTTCTCCTTAGCTGGTCACAGTTTGCCTGGCTTGTGCCTGATCTGACAAGAATGAAGGTAGTGTCACCAATTCATCTCACTGGTAAAGGCTCATTTCTTAGCTCCTCTCATATGTATTATTGCCTCAAACTGATATTTGGTCACATGTTCTTCTCAACTCCTATAGGAAGCCTTATGCTATATCAGTGATGGGGAACCTTTTAGAGCTTTCAGTATTACAAACAGTTCACCGTGGCCTGCATGCCAGAGGCATGCATGTCCTGTATCCTCAAATATAGACTGTAGCCCTCAATCTCCTAAAACTCCCAATGTCAATTTAGAGCCTGTTGCCGTATTCAGTATCTATTTACCTCTCAGGTGCTGAGGACTCAGAATAATAGATTCAGAAGTGGTCTAGGACCCATTTCTGTCTGGCATAAGCCATCATGCCGTCTCTCCTCGGGGTTTTCTCCTTTGGCTCCCCTAATACAGAATTTCACATGCCAATCAAATTTCCAGCAAGGGACGAACTGTCAGTCTCCTTCTGTTGAGGGGAATTCAACTTTAATGGGTTGTTCTTTTGAGATATTTCTCCCTTAAGCCTGGGAAATTATATCGCACTCCCCCAATTGCCTAAATTCATTTCTCCTGAAAAACTGTCCCCTAACCTCATATACTGAAGCCCTAAACCTCAGTCAGTAGCTCATAATGTTACTGTATTTAGCAATAGAGTCTTTAAAGAGATAATTAAAGTTAAATGAAGTCAATGGACTGAATCTTCTATGATTGGTGTCCTTTTAAGGACAGATCAAGACACAGTTCTGAACCAAGAAAGGCTGCTGTGCATGTATCAGAACAAGATGACCAACTGTAAGCCAACCAAAGAGGTCCTCAGAACACACCAACTCTGCCTGCACCTGCACCTTGACCTTAGAGGGATAGCCTCTAAAATTCTGATTTAAATATCTGCTTAAGCAGCTGAGTCTAGGGTGTTATGACATCCTGAGCCACCGATACCAACAACAAAATGAGTCCTTGCTCTGCATTTAATATCTTTTGTTCTCAAATGGTACAGGAGTAGTGACAACAAAGCATCCAAACTCTTGCCCCAACTTAAAATTATCCTCCCTAACAATGGCAGAAATTTACTACTGATAATGCTTATGACAACACACAAGCAGAAAGGTATTTTTTGTTATTATTTTCTCTATCTTGGGAATAGACAGCTTATGTTCACCAGCTCTCAGTGGAAAAACTGAACTCACGATGACTAAGATTCTGGTGACATCTTCTACCTCCTCTTTATGATTATGCTATTTGGTTTAGGGGAAAAATCATATTAAAAATATTCATCCTCATTTTCAGTCACTGGTTTGTAAAATACCCTCCCTTTTATTCAGTTTCATTAACTTTCTATTCCTCACAAGCAAGGAAATTGAATTTAATAAGCTATAGTTCTTTACTTCAGAACCACCGGCTTTGCTCATTCACCCTGGAAAATCAATTAATAGCAGTCATTTTAAATAAGTCATTAAGACTTTTCCTATTCTCTTCTTTAAGAAAAAAAAAACAAGTTCAGGGACATCAATTTTTTCTTTTCTAGTACTTTTAGTTAAGTGGGGACTTTTACTTTTTCTAATATTCAACACTATTTATGTTCACCATGGCAATCAAAGGTTTGCCCAGTTGATGGGCATTTGGGTTGTTTCCAGGATTCAACTATAACAAACTGAGCTGCTATAAACATATGTACACATATGTCACTGTGATATGTATCTTTTAATTCTTTCGTGTATATACTTAAGAAAATATCATACCTTTTCTCTGGTATGAGAAACTGAAGATGTAAATGAGCACTAGGGTATGTGGTAGAGATTGTGAAGTAGAAAATATTCAAAGGGAAATGGGGTATAGGGGTAAGCAACAGTGGAAGAAAAAATATGATGGTAATAAAAAAGGGAAACAGCTTATGTATATAGGGGTGGGGGTTGTAGGATGGGTGGGGGAATGGGAAAAAATGAGCCTTAAGTTGTGTCATATATTGGTGCAAATTCTCAATATTGTGTGGGATCATGATGTGTACATATAATGTACCAATAAAGATTCAACCTTGTTACTGAAAAAAAAAAAAGCTTGCCCAAGAGGTTTATTGGGATATTAATGGAATCCATATGAAGGATGCTGTGAGAGCTGCACTAATGGAGAGCCAAGGTCTCTCCATCTAGTCGAGCAGAGAAATTAACTTCTTCTGAGACTATTAAGACTTTTTGATAAAATATTCTCTAATGGCCAGCAGATCACATAGGTCTTTACATATATATTTATACATAAATAAATATACTAAATAAATATATACATAATATATATACATAAATAATAAAGTAATATATGATATATAAAAATAAAATATATGCATAATATGTAAATAAGCACATAAATATACATAAATATAAATGTGTATATGCATAAATATACAGATATATGTATATGGGGAGAGAGTGACTTTTCATTGTTTTCCTTTTCCAAAGCTTCCATCATAAGCTTATTCCATATCCATATTATTTTATTAATTACATTTTTAAACAGCACAGCCCCATCTCTCCTTTCATGAAAGTGATGTGCTTTACAGAAGTCATCCACTGTCCATGTGCAGACACCCATCCTTCAGGAGCCATCAGGGCTTCCTGCTGAGGCTTTCTCCTCTCCTTGCTGCAGCCTCATCACAGAGCTTGCTGAGGCAGCTGGAGTTGGATCACTGGCTAATGAGATCCTCCAGCAGCAGCCTCTCCAAAGCTCCTCCTCAGCCTTTCTTCAGAACTGCAGGCAAATTCACTCTTCCTGTCTAGCTCCTCTTTCTTTCTCTGCCTTCCAAGGTATCAGATTTCCCTTGGTGAGTGAGCTGTCCCTTTCAGTGTCTGCTTCACAAAGGACCTTGACTTACACAATAATTACTGTATAACTAGAGAAAAGACATGTGATTAGAGAGGAGAGAGAGAGAGACAGAGACAGAGAGAGAGAGAAAGAGACGGAGACAGAGAGAGAGAGAGAGAGAGAGAGAGAGACTCTTCCACACTTTTCTTGTAACACCAAACTATTAGCTTCTGGGGGAAAAAACAAGAAGAATGCAATTTGATATGGCTCCAAATCTAAGGAAACTGCTTTTCATTGATATTTAGAACTAAAAGAATTAGTCAAAAATGAGTGAAGACAGTTAACTTCTGTAAAGTGAGAATTTAATCCCCAGCTTATGTTTGTGTTGTTCATAATGGGCACATTAATCTTCTCTTTGAAGAGATCGTATGTTTTCATTTAAACTAGAAAAAAAATCAGAAAAACAAAATGACAAGTGAGGAATAAAAAAGAAATATTCAATCTTGGCTTGATTAGTCCTCAGGTTTCAGAACAAATCTCCCAGTCATTATTCTCACGCTTTCAGGGTTTGCTCCCTTCCCCAAATTGTGTATGAGCTTGGAGGATTTCTTGAAGGGCCTAGGAGGTGGTGTAGGGAGCATCCTTTTAATTCTGGGGTGCTCTGATGCTCCCCTAGTTGTACCTGCCTGTGTACTCTCTCCAGTTATTATTTTTCTGAGTTTTTCCATCTCCCCGGGACTGTACCTTTGTTTATATTCTCATACTGTCTGAAGTGACTCAACTCCATATGGCCCACACAGAAAGAGGCTCCCCAAAAGGGAGCTATAGACCCCTCTCCTGAAGCCTCAGCCACCCTGCTTGCCAGTTACTCCTTCACATTTCCTTCACTGAATTCTCCCTCAGCACCACAGGTTACCTTTTCTAAAGTTGTACAAGAACTCCTGCTTTCTTTTTAAAATCCTTCTCTCTAATATATTGCCTGTGTCCTTACATTCCAGCTTTCCCACAAGGCATAGATTTTTTGGGAGAAAAAAAGCCAAAAGGTAGGAAGATTTTTCTGACTGTTGGTCTTCTCGTGAGGCAGCCAGTGCTACAGTGGCCATCTGTTTCCAGAGGAAAATACCAAAAGGGAGGAAGAATCACTTTGTTCTGCCACTTCGGCATATGGCTAGATAATAAAGTTTTAGAGATGAGAAGGAATTTAGAGATTCCTAATCAACCTCCTATTATTTGTTCCTGACATATATTTGAACAGATTCCATAATTTTAGTGACAGATAATTCAGTTCTTCACTAAGTACATCCCCGATTTGTGAGGCTTCTTAGAAGTCTGCCCTAGCTATTGGTGCACACCTATAACCCTAACTCTGTGAGGCATTAAGATCATAGGTTTTAGGTCTGCCTGGACAACTTAGCAAAACACTATCTTAAAATCTTTAAAAATAAGTAAATAAAAGAGGATGTACCACACCCTAGGTTTGAT
>PVIC010024831.1:0-25748 GCA_004025085.1 Thryonomys swinderianus
TGGTAGGCAGGAGAGGGGAAACATGAGCACAGAGGCAATTGTGGCACAATACTGAAGGGACTTACATAAATTTTCAGGTGGAAATAAAATTATTCTAGCATCAACTGTTACCAGTAATACTGCTTCCTACTCCTGTAAATTGCATTTGTGCTTATTGTTCATTTTACATACTTTACATTTAATTCCTGGTAATTCTTTTATGGTCAGTTAATTGTTATATGGCTGTCTATGTAGCTAACCCAGTTGTCTGAGGATAAGAATTATGCTGTATTTTCTTATTTGTCCATTCTCCCTTACCATAGGGGCTGATTAAGAGTAGAGCATTAAGAGATCGTTACTAGTTGAATAATTTTATTTTCCTGTTCATAAAATTCCACTCAAATTGTAATTGTTTTTAGAATATTTTTAGAACAAAGTAAGAGCATCTCTAAAATATACATAGCCATCACGTGCATATATGTGTGTGTGTGTCTGTGTGTGTATACAAACCCTCCTGTGCTTCCTCCACACACACTAACACCCAATAGAAATATTTAGCTCTTAATCAATCCTACCAACAATTATCACATTTGAAAGTTCTAATAATACATTAGTAATTATTCTTCACAAAGCAGAAGAAAAAAGAAATACCTTTAGAATACCCCATCATAGAGTGTTTTTACAGGTAATACTAAAACGCAAAGGTTCTTGTCAAGTGCCCATACACAAAATATTACATTCCATGTCGGATATCATTATTTATAAGCCAACCCTGTTCAAGGATACTTCAAACACCTCTGGGGAAATTTAGAAAATATTTAGCACTCACTCCATTTTCACTAATGTTCTAAGAATTGCACATTCACTGAATTTTCTTATTCACACTGAAGTGTCATATATTTATAGAGTACATGATACTTAATTTTCTGTGTCAACTTCACGTTGCCACAGAGGGCCCAGACATCAGGCCACACCTTGTTTTTGTATTTGTGAGGATGTTTCTGAATTAGATACATATATACAGTAAATCAATGTACTGAATGAAGTAGAATGCTCTCCCTAATGTGAGAGGGCCTCATCCAATCACTTGAAGGAAAACCATAAGAGAAAAAAGGCTGAGTGACAGAAAACTCCTCCTACCTCAATGACAAGATGGAGACAAGAGTCTTTCCTGGTCTTTGGCCTTGGTCTGAAACACTAGTTCTTAAATGTAGAAGCCAGCTTTCAGGCTAGAAGTTATCCAATAGGCCAATGATGACAAACTAGAGACCAGTGCCCAAACTGTAACCCAAAACCCATTTATTTATTTATTATAAACTACAAACAATGCAATTAAATCTGAATAGTGAGGACTCAGTTTAGGAAAAAAAAATCACAAATTAACATCTTTTCTGTCAAAACCAACAGACAGAGAACATGCATGCCATAGGTTCATCACCACCATCAGAGGCTGTATAAATTCCTGGCCTTTAGACTCAGACTGAGGGTACTTCAACTCTTACTGATCTCCAGCTGTGCAGTATAGAGTTTAGGGCATCTCAGTGTCCATATGCATGTGAACTTGGCCCTTATAACATAACCTAGTGACACTGTTTCTCTGACCCCTCACTAATGCAGATTCTGGTGCCAAGATGATGCAGAGGATCACCATAGAAAGGACAACTTTTTTGAATTAATTACAGGGTTTTGGGAAGTGCCCTTCTAATCTACTTAGACTTCATAGTACTAATTCTATCTTCACTAGTAAAGAAAGCATTGATTGTCTATGAATGCCTAGTGACTGAGATATGGAAAATACCAGTAACACACTCTCCACTAACCATTCATAAAAAACTGGAAGGTAAGGTGACTGTGTACACAGTACTTATCAATACTTCTGGTAAACCATGAATGTAATAAGAACAGCTGGATCTCCCTACTATCTCTACACAAACACATCAGGGAAAAAGAAAGCAAGAACTCAGAGATGTACATTTCCACCCAGATAAATGGCTGCAAAGTTTCTATGTATGCCCTCAAAGTCCATCCTCTCTTATACCTCCACGGTCAATGTTGCTCAGAGCCAAATATAGATTCTCATCTTGCATAGCCACAAGCTGAACTCCCTTCCAGCCAGCAGGGATTCTGTTAAAGTGGGGACACTGCAAAGGAATGTGACTTTTGGGGTTTGTTTTGTTGTGTTGTGTTGTGTTTGAGACAGGGTCTCACTTCATAATTCAGACTGGTCCTGAGCTCACTAGGTAGCCCAGGTTAGCCTCGAACTCAGCAATCCTCCTGCCTCTGCTTCTCAAGCACTGGGATTACAGGCAAGAGCCACCACACCTGGCAGGAGCAGGATTTTGAAAACTGGAAAGGAGAAGAGCAGAAAAACTTTTCTGAAGATAAGGGCATTGAGCCTCTCAATTCTGTGCAGTAAAAATAATCAGAATTTTCAGAGACTAATAGCTGTGAACTAGCAATAACTCTGGAGAAGCAAAATGTTAATGTGGCCAAACAACTGGATTAGGAAATAGGGTTACAGCAATGAATAGCAAGTAAAATAGACTTACCTTAGGCCATGTCACAGTGGATCTCTGATCCCATTCTGCGATTATTTTCTTAGATTCAAAATACATAATCAAAATGAAATACTCAGGAACTTACAGACAACCCACTTTGTTCTCCCACTTATGGAATAAGGGTGATTATGGTGGGAAAGGCCAAGTTCAAGTTACTAGAACTACCTCTACCAAGAAAAATAATAAACAAAAGACAGTATCTCATTCCTGGAAAGTCTGCAGAGATCAGCACCATGATTAAAAGTGATAAAGTCCCAGGGTTAGTAATTTCTGGCAAGACCCTGTTCAACTCACTCATATGTACAGTTGACTATGAAAGAATACAAACTTTGTAGAGAGACAGTGTGTAATCCAAAGTGTAACCACCATGGTGACTATTTTAGATGTGGTTTTAATGCTTGAGTGAATTGATATGGTCTTCAGTAACTGATATGTGGCTATTGACCTGGAAATTGTTTTTTCCCATGGTTGTCAATAAAGACCACCAGAATGCTTTCTTTCAGTTGGCAAGGCCAACAACACACCTTCACCCTCTTGTGGAAAATGTATAATGATCCTTCAGCCCCAAGTCACAATTTAATTCAAAGGAATCTTGATCTCTTTTCCATTCTAAAAGATGTTACACTGACCCATTAACTTGACAGCTTATGCAAACTAGAGCTAGTAAGGAAGAAGTTGCAACTAGTTTAAACTTGCAAGAACCTGTAAGTCAGAGGGTAGTAAGTCAGTGTTACAAAATCTAAGAGCCTCTACAAGAAACTCCCAAGAAATTTCCAGGGCTTCAGTGATGTAGGACACACCAAGATATCCCCTCTATAGTGAAAGCAAGTTACTGGATCTGTCCTTTTCTACAGCCAAAAGAGAGGCAATGCCTAGTGGTGTTCCCTGAATTTTGGATGTAATCTATTTGTCATTTGGGTGTGTAGCACCAGCCCACTAGTTTTGAGTGGGATCCAAAACACAAGATGGCTGGACAAAGTGCCTCTTGAGCCATATTATCAGAACCCAATTTCCTCTAAGACCCTAGAAAAGTGGAAGGTGAAGGCTAAAGCAAAAAAGGACAATAGAAATTTTGTGTAATTTCCAAGTATATGGAGGGCTGGGAGATCGGTGCCTCAGAGTGGGTGAGGAACAAGAAAGACTCTCTGTGTTGCTCAGTATTTACTGGGTACCCACAATAATGGGAAAAATATAGGGTGACTTAGTGGGTGGGGTGATCTTATGATGATGTAAATTTCATGCTAATGAAGGTAGAAAGAAGAGCATTCCCAGACAGTAGGCAGGATGAACTGAGCTGACAAGGCCTTTGTCCCTTCCTAAGTAAAACCTTTCTGCTTGGAATTACTACTGGAATCAGGATGTCTTTAGCAGAGGCTATTTTTTCATTAAGTACCACAGAATCACAGAACATTGAAGACTCAGCTGTGACCACTGGAGGCAAAACAGAGTCTTGTTTCTGCATACCATAGCTGGCTTCAGGAAGGGTAACACTGGACCCTAGGTGGCTATAGTCACACTTTAACTATGAAATTATTTTCCCCAAAATTTATGTAGAAATGCTCCTGACACAAGATCCAGCAGATCCAATGAAGTTTGTACTGTCAGTGGCAGACAGGGACATTGTTTGGAGCCGCTGGCATGCATCATCATTGGAAGATGGAACAGGCTGTCTACAGCTGGCTATTCCTGTCTGCAAAAACTCACACCTGGCTACTTGGCCTTAACAGGTAAATGAATGCTTAGCCATTATACCATATAATTTGAGAAACCCATCAAGAATTGGCCGTTCTGTGTATGACTGACCAAGACAGAAAACATGTTTCACTGGCCCATTACTTTGATGCTTAAGCTAACTAGACTTAGGAAAATAGAAGGTATGACTAATTCAAACTTACTGGTAAGAATTTGCAAGTCATAGAGCAGTTAAGTTCTTGATTCCCACAGTAACCACCTAAGAAAGTGGTGAATATGAGTCAGACTAGAGCATGTTCTACAGACACACCTAAGTGACATGAAGAAGTCTGCCAAATTCCCAACATTCCTATTGTTAGACTACCTTCTGGTCTAGGAGGAATTTCTTGTGATCATTCCACAAAGGAAGACAAGACTTAAGCTTGTTTTACAGATATCCCATCCACAGACATTACTCCAAAGCTACAGTCCTGGAAAGAGTGGTGATTGGAAACCCTTTCATTGTACAGGACTATGAGCAATGCTCCAATTCATTCATGTCAGAAGTGTGAAATTAAAAACATGGTCACTCACTTTGGCTAAAAATTTGCCTGTACATTCCAGAACTTGGAAGAAATATGATTGTAACATGGTGACAAAGAAAGGTGGGAAAAGGTACATGGATGAACCTCTCTGAGAAAGAGAAAACACATGAAGAGATCTGTGTGAGTGTGCACCAAATCATGACCTCAGGGGAGAAGGATGTTTAACAGTCAGCTGGAAAGAACCACCTGCAATGGGGATACCAGTCAGTTCCCACCAGTCATCCTTGTCACCTCCAATGGGCTTACAATGTGCGTGTCAAGCATGGAAAGCACACAGGACCTCAACAATGCTCATTTCCACTCACTAGGGCTGAGCTGACTATAGTGATCACTGAGTGACAAACTGACCAGCAGCAGAAACCAAAGCTGAGTCTCAAGGATGCTGTCAATCCCTAAGATGATTCACCAGTTCCTTATGGGTAGGCTGATCATGCTGAATCATTCCCATCATTAGCCCACTGTGTTCTTACCAGGATAGCATAAAGATACAGATTTGCCTTCCCTGCACATAATGCTTCTTCCCAGATTACAACCAATGGACTTATGGATGCCTGACTTTCATGGTCTCCCACACAGTGTTGCTTCTAATCAAAAAACTCACTTTACAGCAAAGAGGTGTAGCACAGGGCTCACACCCATGGAATTCTTTGGTCTGACTTCTTCCCCTGTCTTAATGCAGCTAGTTTGATAGAACAGTGGAAGGACTTTTGAAGGCTCAATTATAGTATCGTCCTGGTGGCAGTATTTTGCAAGACTGTAGCAAGAATTTCTAAAAGGCTGTCAGTGCTCTGCTCCAGGAACTGATAATATATGCTGCTGTTTGCCTCGTAGCCAGAAAGCCGCTCCCATAGCCACATGGGTTCAGCAATCAGGGGTGTCAGTGAAAGTAGCATAACACAGTTATCCTGAGTGACACCCTAGCGAGGTTTTCTTTCTGCTCCTGTGATTTTCACACTCTACTGGCCTAGAGATCTTAGTTTCAGAAGGAAAAATGCTTCCCCTGAAGCTTCACAGGATTGCACTGAACTGGAGCTGAAGAATGGCCTGGTCACTTTCAGGCTTCTCATCCACTGGAATCAATAAGCAAGAAAGGCAACATTGTGTTGGCTGCAGTGACTGATTCAGACAACCTAGGCAAAGGTGATGCTGCTCCACGAAGAGACAGGAGAGAAACTGTGCAAAACACAGGCAATCTCTTCACGTGTTTCTTAGGATGACCACACCCTGTTACTAGAGCCAGTACAAACCTACAAAAGCCCAACTCTGGCCCCTAGAGGCTCTGACCTTCTGAAATAAAGCTTGGGTACTCCACAAACTAGCTCAAATGTGTGCCAAAGGCAAAGAGAATGTGTACCTAATAATAGTAAAGAGGTGGTTACAAATATCAGCTACCAACATAATCAGTGACAGAAGATCGTGAATGTGCTAAGAACTTCCTCCTTCTTTCATTATTTGTATGTTGATACCTGTATCCTTGTATGCTTTCTTTACATACTCCATTATCATATACCATACAACATAATGAATTTATTTATACTATTTCTGTATTATTAGTTTTCATTTTTGCCATGTTAGGAACACAAGATCTCTATGTAGCCTTAAAATTCCTGGCCTTAAATCAATGATCTTTTGCCTTAGGCTTCTAAACACTGAGATTACAAGCATTACCACCATGCAAACTATTACCAATTTTTACATCACAGAATTAAGTTATGGTATATCAAAAAGACAACACATCAATCAATGATTTTACCTTCGCTTTAGGAAAGGGGTCAGTGCGTGTCAGGTTGTACACAGGAGAATATACTGTGTTGGGTGGAGTTATGATCTCATGATCATCTCTATTTATAGATTAGATACAGTTTAAGAGCCCATGTGCAGGGACAGACCAGGTTGACAAGATGGACTCATGGTGGTTGACAGTATGGGTCAACATATTTAGGTTTTGGGTACAATGGATGCCAGTATTTCAGGACAAAATGAATACCAGAATCTAAAGACTGAGGAAAAGAAATTGCTCTCCTTAAGATGGGTAAGACTCATCCCATGAGTTGCATGAATAGAACAAAGACTAAGGAGGAACTCTGCTGGGCCTTCTGTTGGAGCTGGGACATTGGCTGTGTCTAACTTCTATACAGACTAAACACAGGGTCTTCTTAAGTTTCAAGGCTGCTGGCTTTCATAATGGAACCAACACAATGTTGACTCCCACACCTCAGGCCGTCATTTAGATTTAGACTACAGCAATACATCTTCTCCCAAGGGTCTCCAGCTTGCCAAATGCAAAACTTCAGATTTGCCAGTATCCATAACACATGAGCCCATCCCTTATAATAAATCTCTTTCCATAGGTCCTTAAGCCAATCTTCCCCACAGAGCCCTCAAACAGTAAGCAAAGTCAGCAGAGGAACTGCTCCTGGTCCTGAGGCCTTCACTGCAAACAGAACAGACTAATAGATTAATCCATGTCATGTGGGTTTTATAGTAACTGAATCTATAAAAGCAACTAGAAGGTAGTCCCAAATAAGAGCTTCTTAGGTTTTTTGTTTTGAGTACTATTTTTATCTCCAGCTCAGGATCCAAAATAAATAGATTCACGTTGCTACTGCATAAATCTAGAACATCTTGGCAATCCTGGGTTTATCTTGGATAAAACCATGATATTATTAATTCACGTCTCATCCATTTAGAGATGACACACTCAACTGTGTGTGCCTGCGCCTTGCCCTGTGCACTGTGCACACCGCTACAATTAGTTGAGTGCAGATTTATGGCTCCAAAAGCAAAATTGTTTTGCCTTCAAGAGTCAAGTTTCAAGAGGCAACAGCAAAACCTACATAAAAATCTGTCTGTAATTACTGGTGAGACAGATACTTTCAACAGCTCAGTGACATAATGTTTTGTATTCTACTAAATTAAAAATGGCCCAGGAGGCCTTTAGCCTATATGAGACCCAGGAGTTAAGTGTTCAGAAAACAAGATTTAGGCCTCAGTTTGACAGGACTTGTGCAACTGGCCTGTGTGCCTGCCCTAACTGTGAAAATGATAGTAAGGAGACTATCTGCCTCCCAAGGGTGACACTAACTATCTGAGAAGAGAAGGGATGTAAAGCTCTGAGTGTAGTGCATGACTATACTAAGTTCTTGTCAAGTAAAAATGAAAGTAGATCTTAGGTTAAACTTTGGGGTCAATTTGATAGCTCTATGTATATCTGAAGAATTAATCCTGATATAACCAGCACTACAAAATTGAGCTTTAAAAGTTAGGTTTTATTTTCTTTTAGAGATGAGAAACTGCCAACTTTCTCTTCCTGAGAACATTACCAAAGTGTGCGTGTGTGTGCGCGTGCACACACACACACCCCGGCCCAGGTGAAATGACAGAATGTACAGATACTGACACCAGGAGGAAGAGCCCTGTTTCCTTTCCCTAGGAAAGAGCAGGATGCATTGATGCACATGGCTGAAAGCCATAACTGAAGTTTAGAGACCTGCATTACCTCTCTGTGCTTTCCCTCCTCCCTGTTCCTTGCTATAAAAAGACCCTCCCCGCCAGTACATGGGGAGATCATGATTTGAGGGAGGCAAATGGGTCCCTCCCTCCATGTCCTTGAATGGCCTTTACATAAACTCCTTTCGTTTGGTGAGTGATATACAAAGGAACCTAAGCGTATGACCCTAAATGCCTGGTAACACTGGTAAAAACAAAGAAAATGAAACACTAAGGGGAAAATGAGAGGACCTAATTACAAGGACCTGAGGGACAAAGCACAGATACCGAGCAAATTAGACTTTACTCAATGCCTAGTTCGTGTTAGGATCATGAAAGATTTCATTGAATCAACATATTGACGACTGAATCATCACTGAATCATCACAACCAAAATGCACATTTGATGTTTTCTAAAATGCTTTCATATGCAAGGTCACGTTTGCTGCTTGCTAGCTGATGAGGAATGAAGTGCTCATGTGGGCATTTTTTTCTGTTAAAAAACCAGTAAATAATAAATATTCCAAGACTGGAGGGCAATGGTTTCTGTTGTAACTGTTCACCTTTCACTGCAGAGCAAAGGCAGACATGGACAATGTCCAAATGAATGAACTTGGAGATGTTCCGATTTGACTTTATTCACAAAAGCACATGACAGGCAAGGTGCAGTCTGTAAATCTCTAAATGATGAAACAGAACACTTAGCTCCTAAGGTATGGAAATTCTGATAAATGGAGAGAGGTGTTAAGAGAACTACAGATTCAAAGAATTTTAAAAGTTTCGCCAGGAGCAGACAGTGCAGTCAGTGCACACAGTGTATGAAGGGATATGGCCTAAACAGAGACAGGCAATTGAGGAACTGAGATAGCCTGGACACCAAGCTGGGGAGAGCTGAACAGAGAATTAGAAAAAGGCTTTCTGTACAGAGTTCTGTCAAGGCTAGAAGCAAAGTTCATGTTATCTTTCAGTATTTCTAAAGGTCGAGTTCCTGTTTTCCCTCCCAAAGCTAAATGATAACATAATGCAGTTCAAAAGCTGGTCATATCAAATTGCCATCTAATCATTTAATTAAAGCCCCATACTGGCACCAGCCATCCTCAGGGCCCATTTTTCATTTGGGCACATTTCATTACACTTTTCAAAGCAAATTTGCCTTTTCAAAGGCAAAAAATGCAAATGACTAGGTTTGAAAGGAAATGCATAACACTCTGCATAATGACAGGGATTTTCTTGGAAAGCAGTAAGGCACAGACAGAGCTATCTTTAGGGGATGAGGGTGGCTTATCAGCCCTAGGAGAACGCCACATGATATTTCATTACAGCACCAGGATGCACACAGGAGTGAAATACCACATACCAGACAGTAAAGCAGCCTGGCTTGGCTCCTTTTTCAGCATCACTGCAGACACATTTCAGAACAGGGTACATCCTCTGGACCAGCAAGACCAAGGCAGACATTGATAAATGGAGGACATTTATAGTGCAGCCAACAAAACGATGAAAAGCTAGGAGACTGACCTGTTCAAAGACAGGGACAGGAATGGCACACCTAAATGCCAATTAACAAGAAACATTAACAGGCAAATTCAAGTACATTCCAAAGTATTCCTCAGGAGGAAGGAAACATCCGCTTGGAGACAGTATAATCCATGTCCCCAGTAGTCCCAGAAAGGGACTGAAAGTGACCTTATTGGTATAAAACATTATTTCCCTCCTCTGTTGGTGCAAACTCTCAGAAGCACTGCTCCCCAATTACTTGTCTGCTCTCCTTGAAAGATGAAACTCCAGCACAAATTTTATGAATCTGTAGACCTGGAAGTCAGAGGCAATTAGCCCAGAGAGGAAAGAGTGGTACAAAGTGAACACCTGCTAATTCATTCTTTACCATCAAGAAAGGAGAAAAGAACTTCACAAGGCAGAGAAACCCATTTCATTTTCAGGAGGAGCTAGAGCGGGTGGAAGCAGCAGCATCCCTGAGCATCTCAATCAAAGTTCAAGGTCACACTTTGCTCTGGCTTCCGACCAGACAATGGACAGGCAGTTCAAACAAGAGGTTTTGACCACAGTGTACTAGTACTTCAACCATGGCTGGTTACCTGAGCTGGCGCTTCAGTCTATGATAATGATGATGAAACTTTGAGAGCTTTCCTGGGTAATGAAGAGCCTGCTGGGATGTGAGTGCCATAGGTTTGCCACCAAGGATACACCAAGGCCTTATCATATTCCTTCCAAAGAAAGAAAGTCTATTCCTACTATATGCAGGTAGGTAAATCCTATCCCAGACAATACATTCACCTCAGGACACAGCCTCACCTAAGACATATAGAAAAACTAGAGCACACTGTGAAATTCTAGCATAACCTGATTCACATTTTTAAAATTTTTAATATATTTTAATATAAATTGCATAAAGAAAAGTGCACATGTTACAAATGTACATCTTACAGAATTCTCACATGAACACACCTGTTAGCCAACAGTTAGGCAAATAGGAAGAAAATAATTGCACTACCATATCTTTCTAGAAAAACTGCTGTCTTCACTTCTAACATCACAGGGCAGTTGTATATCTGATATGAATGGAATCCTATGTTCTATTGTCTGAATTTTTTAGGCTAACATGAAGTCTGTGAAATTAGTCCATACAACCAAGTTTAACTATATTTATTGTTCCATCTCACTGATATACAGAATTCCACTATGTGAACTATATTTATACCATAGAGGACTGCTTATGATGTTCAAAGCTTAGGCAATCAGGAAATGGGGCTTGAAGATCTTTTACATGTCTTATGGTAAATATGACACATATTTTGATCCTCCCTCTTACGTGTGAGTAAAAAATTGTAGTACAGCCGGGCATGGTGGCTCACGCCTATAATTCCAGCACTCAGGAGGCAGAGGCAGGAGCATTGCTGAGTTCAAGCCTTGCCCGGGCTACATAGTGAGCTCAGAGCCAACCTGAACTACAAAGCAAAACCCTGTCTCAAAAAAAAAATGTAGTACATCATACAATTTTTTTCATGATAAAATGTAAAATATCCAACTTCGCTTTGAAGTAAAACATGAAAGTGAGAGTTCTGATTTCTCCTCTCTTCTGGGCCTTCCACCACCCTGAGTACTGTGCCTGTCCTTGGCCATGCTATCTACTCAAGAGACTGTGTAGGGAGAGATGAACAGCATATGCAACAACCTTGGTAGTTCCTATGCAATATTAATTGCCCTCCTAAAAAGGATAATAAACTTTGCTTGTAAAAATCACATATGGGGGCCGGGGTACTTACCTCAGTGGTACCAGTGCCTGCCTTGCAAGTGCAAGGTACCTGGTTTGAGATTCCCGGTAACCCCATAAAACAATACTGGGTAGGTGTAGTGACTTACACCCACCAGAAATCAGTACCACACACCACAGTGCTGGGCATGGTGGCTCAGGCCTGTCATCCCAGCACTTGGGAGGCAGAGGCAGGAGCATTGCTGAGTTCAAGACTTGGCCTGGGCTAGTGAGCTCAGGGCCAGCCTGAACTACAAAGCGAGACCATGTTAAAGGAGAATTCTTAGGTGAGAGGCCTTCATGCCAGCAGCACAGGAATCAGTAATTATCACCTCCTCTGACAACCTGAAGCCTTTCAGTGGTAGCACATTCTGAGAGAGAATATATACAGTTCTCTGCAATTCAAACTGTCAGTTAGGGGAGGCCCAGAGAGGTCACAGTTTGGATGTCTTTCAGGAAGGGAATGAATGGACATTTTGAGGACCTTCCTGGCCATGAGTTCTCCATTTCTTCTTCTTAATCACATCCCATGTTTCTTGCCTGTGTAACAGTAACAGTCCTTACCCACCCTCAACTTTAGGGCTGGTCCCTGAATGACATCAACACAGCAATCCTATCCCTTGGCCACAGGGGTAGCTCAGGGACAATCCTAAGCCACTTCTGAGCCAACCGGTATGAGCTTCTGTCGGCCATAGACAGTAGGCTGAGGATGTTTGGACAAATGACTGATCACTGTGATGGTCTAATTTTCCACGATGGAAAAGGCACAGGTGGTCTTTCCTCTTCTGTTCCTGGGCTGGGTGGTAAGAAGCAGGAGGTCTGCAGGGGATCACCGTATGGAGCAGAGGGAACAGGTTTTCTGTAAACCTTGAGTATTAGAGGAAAGGGCAGAGTGGGGAGGAGAGTCCTGACTGATAACACAGGCTTTGTCCAAGATGAACCTGCAAGTGGGAGACACTCCTGGGTGTTTCTTGTACAAGTTCACAGATTCTTATATTCAAAAGGCCCAAATGAGATGGGTTTTCTGTTGTGTATAACTAGAACTATGGAAGTCAAAAAGAGTCAGTTAAGGTCTGGCCTGGGGAGGAATTTGAGACTTCTAGAAGGTAGAGCCGGTGTTTCCTTATGTCCAGAAGCATCACACACTGAAGGAAGGTGTAAGAGAAAATGTACTGGCAAGTGCCCGGAAGAGAGCTATGTCGGGAAGACAGGAAGGCCATCAGCACATAAGTGAGTGAAGAGCAGGAGTCGGCAAACTTCCTGCAAGAGCCAGGTAGTAAGTCTGGAGGTCAGAAACTTTCTGTCCAACTACTCCAGTCTGCTATTTTCACATAAATCCAGCCAATAATGGCACAAATGATTTGTGATTGTGTTCCTATAAAAGTTCATACTAGACACATTGAGACTTGAACTTCACAGCATTTCCACATACAATGAGTGATTTTTTTCTCATTTTTACTTTTTTCCAAGCATGTAAAGGGTAAAAGCATAGTCTTAGCTCATGGGCTTCTGACCAGTGAGCTCTGAGATCAGGTATACACAAAAATTCTCAGGTGACATTCTCTCTCCACCACACACTACACATGTAACATTAAACCACATGCTTAATCTCACATGGCTTCAGTTACTTCATGGACAGAATAGGGATCATTCTAATATCTTACTCATGATTTTTTTTCAAGAATAATATAACTAAATCCATGTAGAAACATTGCACTAAGTGTCTGATGGGCAGCATTCAGCAAAGACTAGGCACCTTTCTTAAGAGTGAGGATGAAGAATCGCTTCTCGGCCTTTTGACTAAGATCAAGTGAAGATTGAGGATGAAGGTTCTCTGATCCCAAGCTGTGTCTTAGTACCAGAAAGCCACCATTTTCTGAACAGAAATTGACAGTTATTTCCTGCACATTTACCAAAGCATCTACTACAAGAACAGACAGAAAAGAGAGCTTTACTTCAACAACCTTATATGAGTTATCTATCTAGTTTAGAAAATGTAATGTTTGATAATACTCTGTTTTTCACAACAGTATAGCAATCATTATTTAGAAATAAAAGGAAAAGAGGCAGAGATTTACTTTAAGGGACATATGACCAGTATGGTGTGATCTATTTAAGAGACAAATTATTTCACAGATACTCAGTGGAACTGATAAAATTTTTAAAACCATTGGCCACTTCTGGTTTGAACTGCATTTGTCGGTTCTGATAATTTATTCATTGACTAATTAGTTCAACCCAATCTTATACACTGTATCTTTTTCTATGAGCCCAGATGGTGCCCCATCACACAGATGATAGGGAATAAGACCCCCACACTGTATTTGTCAGACACCCTACTGGGTAACTGATAACCAAAAAATGGCTCAGTAAAGATTTGCATTTAAGGTCTCTTAAGGTCCTCTGATTCTTGATACCATTCTCCTCTCCAGTACACACTAAAGATCTAACCCCATTTAAGTTCATTAGCAAATCCCAGGCTTCATAAATATCATAGGGGAGCTAATGAGATTACTTACTGAAAGTCGGTAGCTTGCTATAGGAGAGAGCACCAAGCCAGGCTGATTTCTCTAGTCCCTGCTACAGAGAAACCAATTAGAATTTGCTTCTGCTGGAATGATGCAAACGCAAGATTATAATTTGGTGGAATAAACCTGTTACTGCAAGAAATCTGGATCCCTGTGAATGGGAATAAACACGGGAACTAGGAAATGGGAATTTTTCTCTAACTTTTGCTGCTGGTTTGGCCAATCCTTGACACCCTCTAACTGCCAAATAAACAAAATATGTTTGTTGAAAACCTACCATATGTCGTGTCCTACATGGAGAATTTCAGGCATAGTATCACTGAAATCTTTATCCCAGCCTGTAAAGGAGGTCCCAGTTTCCTAGTAAAGATGTGAAAATTGAGGCTTAGAGATTAGGTATAACATCCAAGTACCCAGCTCACAAACTTTGAGCGCTAAACCTTCATTCTTCTAGCATCTCCTCCCCACACTCCAAGAATCACAGCGATCAGAGGACTTCCCTGCCCAGCACCCATGGGCCCTGCTCTGTGAACTGGCACACCATGGTTCTTTGTGCTCTTGCCTATCTCTGCTCCTCTGCTGAGCCTGTTCCTCAGTACTTCTTCAAGACAGTTCTCTTCCTAACATTGTTTGATATCTATTTTACAGATAAAAGAACCTGGAATAAGTTTGTTATGATAGTGCTTAGGTTCCACAATGAATAGATGAATGAGCCCTAGTTTTAAACAGATGTTGGTCCAAAGACCACAGTATTTCTAAAAGTATTTCTTTAAGATTTTGAAAAAATTCATTACAGTTTCCCACATAATATCCCTCAAAAAAGTACTAGATATTGAAACCAAGGCCCAGTACTGAACTACACACTAAACCCTCTTGTGGTAATTTTTTTTTTTTTTGAGACAGAGTCTTGGTTTGTAGTTCAGGCTGGCTCTGAGCTCACTATGTAGCCCAGGCAAGCCTCGAACTCAGCAATCCTCCTGCCTCTGCCTCCTGAGTGCTGGGATGACAGGTGTGAGTCACCACGCCTGGCAGTAAATTCTATTTTGGAGACAGGATCTCACTGAACTGGTCAGGCTGGGCTTGAAACTGCCATCTTCTTGCCTCAGCTTGACTCTGTTACCAGCTCTACTGTCTTGTCATCTTCTCTGCCAGGTTTTCTGACCTTCATCTATTAATGAGAGGCTTTGCAGGGTGACACCTAAGGTGTCCAGCACTCCCACAGTACACACAACTTCATCGTTATACTATGTCACCTCCCTGTATGGCAGCTATGTTCAGTTTCCAAGAGCAACAGACCAAAACAGGAAACAAGGCTCAGCTCTGACTGAATGGTGCAGCTGGTCTGGCCGGCTACACACTCTGGAGATAGGCCATAACTCATCTGGTTAGTGCCTGATGGATTTCATAGGAAGATTTTTATCATGGTTATATAAACAGTTACATTCAAAGAACTGAGACTGTGCTGTTTTGGCATGAAAATTTGCAGTGATTAAGCTTGGAACTTCAATCTTTTACTATTTAATTCTGCAGAAAGATTTAAAAAAGAGGTCAAGGAGGGCACAACCCAATTTCCATTAAAGTAATGTTTTCTTTAAGTAATTAGCAAAGGGTCTTTTCATTTATCATGCACTTGACAAATATTTGATTAAATTATCAACAAGAAAAGAGCAGTAGGAAAAACACAGACATACAAATAAGCTTGATATGATTTCAAATGCAGGCAGTGTCCTAACTACCTGTATGATTTAGGGTTATAGGATCATCTATTTTCTGGGATCTCTTCTATTAGGACAAAAGAAACTGTTACCTAATCTGGGAGCTGTTTATGAGAAACAACTCAAGTACTTGAAAATCATTGCACGCCAAACAGAAAGAAGTTTTATCCTAAAACTTTTCAGAACACAAGCTAGTCACAGTGGTCCACACTGGTAGCCCCAGTAGGACCTCAACCTCAAGTCTGATCGGAGCAATTTAAGGAGACCTTGTATCAAACCAAAGACCAAAACAGAAAATTCATTGCACCATCCAGAAAAAAAAACAGTCATCCTTGCCACCTCCAGGTGCTTGTACCCCTGGTTTCTTTCTTACTCTGTCATAATGATTCATCACTTTTTCTCACAAATCTCTCAACTCCATCCAGCCTCCTTTCTCTCCACTTTCATCACATCTCTTCCTGTCTTATCACCTCTGAATTCCACAGTCCCTCATGAGAGGATAGCAATTGTCACATCTCACCCTCTTCCCTTTCCAGATGACTCTACAAAGCTACTGAAGTAACTTTTAAAATATAAATCTCAGCCACTACACTTCAAGCTCCTGTGGGAGTTCTGAGTCTTAAGAGCCAACAGGGCAGAGTTCTTGGCCCTTGGATTGTGTCCTCACCGCCCCAGGGCCTTTCTTTTCTAGAACCTATGATGATCACTGCTGTTGTGGTTCTCTTTGAACCACAGTTTTGCCTAACTGCAGGTTCAGTTATTCACAGTCAACTATGGTCCAGAAGTATTATAAAGAAAATTCACCCAAAATGGAATTCATACACTATATACAGACAACCATTCTGAGGTGCTTGATGAAATCCCCCATGACCCCGCTGAGTACCACCTGGGACGCGAATCACGCCACTGTCCACTGTCCATGGCTCTGTGTACAGAGCCAGACTGTTAGTTAGCAGTCACTGCAGATAGCAGGTCAACTAGTACAGGACCACAGTGGATGCCTCTTGCAAGTCACCCTTACTTCACAATAATGGTCCTGAAGCACAAGAACAGTGATATGAGCAACTCAAATGTGCCAGCAAGAAACTATACACCGAATTCTTTAGGAAACACTAGATGAAGTAAACATATGAGAAGATAATGCCAAAGAAAGGATACCACATTCACATAACTTACACTGATGTATGTTAGGTTTTTTTATGGTATTTCATCCATAGTACATCTCTTACTCTGCCTTATGTATAAACTAAGCTTTATCATAAGGATGTGAGCATAGTAAGAACATGACATGTACAACGTTTGTTATTATTTCACCCATGGTTTCAAGGATCTGCTGAAGATCCTGCAAAGCATCCTCCCTGAAAAGGGCTAACCACTATAGTTCAGTGGTGGAGGAATTCTTTCCATAGTCTTTCCCCTCCTCACTACATTACATATTCTATACAGGACAGGACTCAACTTTGTCTTTCTTCCCATTTTTCCTCTGGGTTATTAGCACACAGTCGGTGCCCAATAAATATTTCTGAGTGAATGAACTTTGTCAGGCTATCTTCTCATTCCTTTTCCTCTCTCTCTCCCTTGACCCCACTCAGATATATTTTCTGACTGTCCACAGTATGCTAGCTGTTCCATTTGGTAATACACTATTTTCCAAACACTGCTTCAATGTTTCCAATGTAACAACCTATTAGTTCCTAAAATCCTTTTCTGGTGACACTTCTGGTATTAATTCTTTCTTCAAAATAAGAAATAAATTCATTTCTACATAACTTCTACTGATATGTAGATGAGACTTAATTTTTGTCACTCCCAAAACAAAACCACTAGTTATATCACAACACTCAGTATGTGTTTACTAATTTGCGTGGGTAGATGGTAAGATTAAACTCATTTTGCATGGACCCAGCATCTTTAATGGCACATCCTGTGAAGATGAAAGTATCTATTGTATTATCTTCTTGACTTCAGAATATGTTAAATATCAGTTTACAAAGATAAGAAAAAGAAACACAACCATGAGTTAGAGAGGAACAGTAAAATTCTACATTTATCAGTGTTATTTTTTCTCACAGTATCTGTCTCTGCCACTAACCTAGAAGATTCATACCTTCATCGCATTTATCTTTATCTAGTACATGACACAATAGGTCTTCAAATTATATCTGTTGAACAAATGAAACAATTACACTAATGAGAAAAGCTCTGCTTCTAAGTTGAATAATTAACATGTTCTGCTCTATGCTGGATTCTGTACTCTTGATGCCATGTGGTCAAATAAGGCAACTTACACTTGAGACTGGCTCTACAGTAGATTTTTTTAAAGTTGGGAAGCAACATGGTTTTGAGTAAGAACAAAGGTCGAAGCGTAAACAGACATACCTAGACATCCTCTGGAAGGGATCTCACACCCTTAGGAATGCAAACATATTCTAACATCCTAAATGGAATGCAAACATATATTCACTGTATAGTTTATTCAAAACTGTGTAGTGCTAGAGTGGTTTGGGGGCTTTTGGTATTTCTGTGGGTTGTTTTATTTTGTTTTAGGTTAATTTACAATAATTACTATTATTTTTGTGATTAAAAGAAACAACCTGCAAGCCCAACACACAATTATAAGAAGCCATCTGGTTGAGAAAGAGTCTGGGGCTCACCGGAAGTGAGGACCCACTGAAGCAAAAGCAGACCCAGCCTTCAGAGAAGGCAGAGAAGGCAGAGAAGGCGAAGGGGGTGACTGGGGTCCCCACATCCTGCAGGACTGCAGCCACTCCGAACGGCGCCGGCTGCCCTCTACAGGCCGGAACAGGGATCACGGAATGGCAAAAGGTTCAAAGACGCCAATTCAACTCCAAAGGATCTTCCTCACCTGTGAACCATCCTGTAGGAAAAATGGGCTGCGGGGAAGCATTAGTCCAAGCAGGAGTCTCTAGAATAGAAATATGTGAACCCCTAGGAGTGAGGCTGACCTCCTGCGCAGCGCTCATTCTACTGAGGAGTGAAATGGGTTGTGAAACAGAGTCCCACCCTCTAATAAAGGGACTGCATGGCAACTTCCCATTACTGCCATCAATGATGCAAGAAATTTGAAAAAAAAAATAATAAGTGTAGTTCTAAGGCTTCTTGATCTCCCATCTATGCAAATTATTTAATTTTCAATGGAGTTATACAATTCATAGAGAGCAGAGCCCAAATGTTACATGTGAATCTATTTCTTCTAAATGTTGATGAACAAAGTAAGTCGTTAAGGTTAAATTCTTCCCTTTATACTGCTTGACAGTAATAAAATTATATTGGTAAAGTAGAATTATATACTGGAAAACAGGTAGGGGTGGTGGTGGTGGTCATGATGTCATGTTACTAAGCACACACTCTCTGCTCAGTGCTGTGTCAGAACATACCGTGAAGGACCAGAGATGTAGTTAAGTGGTGCAGTGCCTGCCTGGCAAGTGTAAGGTCCTGCATTTGATCTCTGGTACAGGAAAAAAATATCACGTGATTCCAACGGCATTTATTTAAAGAAAATGAAATTAGTTACCATATTTATGTAATCATGTTGCTGAAGGATTAAGTAGAAACTACTACCTAAGCTCTTAAATTTCATTGAAATTCTACTTAGGGAGTAAGATTACCAGGATTTTGTTCTAAACTCTGTTACATCTGTGAGAAAATTTCCTTTTCAAATTTGTTATATGGAAAACATTATCCTAAGAAAAATATGGAGGGCACAGTGTCAAATAATCATAAAGAGCATGCCTCATGGTTTTTCCACTGTGAGCACATTTTGATCTGTTTCTGAAAATAACCACAATGCAGTCAAGCATTACTTAACAATGGGGATACACACTGAGAAATTCATTATCAAGTGATTCCAAGAGTGTCTGAACATCAGAGAAGAAACGTGCTTACCCTCACTTAAACAATAAAATCTCCTACGCACCTAGGCTCCACAGATCACCCTTGGACGTGTGATCCACTAGTGAGAAAAATGTTACACAGTTCATGGCAATACCTTTTTCAAAATCTTGGTCTGTTAATTCTAACATTTGAATCATGTCAAGTTACCTCCACTTGTTACCTGGAGTATCTTTATATTTTGCTATTTTGCTCCGACACTTCCTTGCAATTATTGGATTCTGGATATTGTATACAATATGTCGTACTTGGATTGTTATATTCCTGCAAACAGATATATTTACTACTGTTTTAGCATACATTTAATGGTAAAATTGGACTTTATTCAAGCTCTAAAGTTTACTTTCACTGCAATGGGCAGTGAGATCTGTTCATTTCCTTTAACCTCCACACTTGCACAGTTCAGGGATGAATAAGAAACTTGTAAAGAGTTTAATGAACACTCCTTTTGTGATCCCCTTTACGGAACCCTCTCTCCCTCACTTCCCAACTTCCTGAGTAGAGCAGAATTCTGTTTTCTAATTTGTCATGCCAGTAAGAGTACAGATTTTACACTGTACTGCATGCAGTAAAACCAAAGTCACATAATCACTTGTTGTTGTTCCCTATTTTCAAGCATCAGCTCCCCTCCAACCATAGGATTTGTTTGCTTGTTCTCAAAGGTCGTCACTGCATGTAGACTTTATCATTGTTATCTGTGGACTGGAAGCTGCCCCCTCCTGAGTAGCTGCTAACTCAAAATCAACAGGAGCTACTCACTCAAGAGCTTGGACTTCAAGGACAAACTTTGTGTCCATGTTCTGAATCTCTCTTGCTGCTTTTCAGGCTTTTGGAGGCTTTTTTGCTTCTGTGGCTCTTTACCCCAGTGTGCATTTAGTTTCATTATTTAAGTGTAAGGTAACATGAAGATAATCTAGAGATACTATCTCCAACAAAGCTACTTTGCTGATCAGTTGAATTCATCAGTTAAACTGTGTTAGTAATGATATGGACCTCAAAGTGCTACTATAAACATTAAGTAAAATAATGTAGATAATAAGTAATATAGGAGACCATAACAGAGGCAATCAGGAAGTGTATTATACTAGAATTCTTTTATTGTGAATTATTAACAATCATTAATAGCAATATGACTGTCACTGTTTATTTAAAAACTACTACTGAGTATTACTGACAATATAACCTTAACTCTAATGTTTAAAGCATCTTCTTCCCCTAAGTGGATGTAATAGTTTCATTATTTTCCTTCTCTCTACCCTATGGTGAAGGTGCACCTACTACTTGGATTTCTTCATTTAACTCCTTATAAACTGACCATGGTAATAACTGCAACATTAATACTTAATCTTTAGTGCTTACTCTGTTAGGTACCATTCTGTTTCATATATATATATATATATATATATATATATATATATATATATATATATATATATATATATATATATATTGTAGTTCAGGCTGGCCCTGAGCTCACTATGTGTGTAGCCCAGGCAAGCCTTGAACTTGGCAATCCTCCTGTCCCTGCCTCCCAAGTGCTGGGATTACAGACGTGAGCCACCACACCTGGCACTGTGGTATGTGGTCTTGATTGCTGGTGGGCATGAGTCACCACACCCAGCACTGTATGTGGTTACTGGGGATTGAACTCAGGACCTTGTGCTTGCGAGGCAGGCACCGGAACCACTGAGCTAAATCTCTGGCCCCCCGTTTCATATATATTATTAACTTAATCTTCAAATCTGTTCTAATTTTGCAGATGTTATTAGGAAACTGAGATTTGGATTAGTAAAATAACATGGTCAAGGTCATGCAGCTAGGAGTGTTGGAGCCCAGAGGAAGGCCAGATCATTTGTCACTAAGGTCAGCTTTTAAAGATCTTAACACAGAAGGTACAGAAACAGAACTGGGAAAGCAAAAAGTTACACTGTCTTATCCTGAAAGGAACAGGAGGTTATGGGACAGGGGGAACCTGGGCCTGTCTGTGAAGAGGACTCAGAGAGGAAAATCCTAGAAGAGGGTGAAACATGGAGGAAAGTCTTTGGGGAATATAGAATGCTTGAGGCAAGACATCTGCAGAAGGAAACTAGACAGAAGCTGAATAAAGAGACTCTTCAGATATGGTGCTGTATACCACAGGCAAGGCAGTCATATCTTTAGGACTTTTCGTTTTAAATTCTTGATTTAGAGGGAACAGTTTTCTTAATAAAAGTTTTAAATGGGCAATAATGTGGTATATATTTATCATATATTTTATCATATATAACATGCTGCTTTGAAATATGTATACCTAACAGAATGACTCAATAGGGCTGCTTAAAATATTACCTCACATATCATTTTCTGTGGTATGAAAATTTAAAATCCACCTTCTTAGCGACTTTTATGATTTCACTGCATTTCTATTAACTATAGTTGCAACGATCTATAATAGATTTTTGGAATACATCCCTTTTAACTGACATTTTGTAACCTTTGAACAATATCTGCCTATCTCCCATCTTCCATGACCTTGGCAAAGACCTTTCTACCTTTGACTTGCATCAAATATGACACCCTAGGGACACTGGCTGCTAGTGCAGCTACCAGTGATAATGGTTACAGTGATGATGACAAGGGCTGTAAAGGGTGCTGCTAAAGGTTTTGTGTGAAAATCCTAAGTTTGGCACTGATTAGCTAGTTGGGGTCTTAGTATAGTAGTCATCTTGGATGTCTCTTCTGCAAAATGGAAACAATAATGTCTCCTAAGTATCTTCACAGTATTAAATAAAACTGTACATAGACACAGAAAGCAACAAGTGCCACATGTTGCTGGAGAACTTCAATTTTCAGCTCAGTTTCTTTACTCCTACCAGTTTTAGTTAATTTTCTTGTTGCTGAGACAAAGAACATGACAACAAAGTGAAAGGATGAAAAGTTTATTTGGCTCATCATTTGTAGAGGTGTCAGTCAGAGCTGGCTTGTTCCAGGCTGGGTGCCACACAGCAGGGGGAGTCACAGAGAAGAAACAGTCCAGGCAAAGCAGGATGGGAGAAGACATCAAGTTATAAGCAACAAGAAGGGCCCTCGTCCTGCCTTTTTTTTTTTATAAATTGAATTCTTTATTGGTATAATTTACATACATATCAAAATCATGTATAACATTGGGGAATGTGTACCAGTATATGACACAAGTTAACTCTCATTTTTACCCATATCCCTACCCACCCACACCTCCTCACCCACTTTATACATGCTCTTTTATTTTTTCTGTATCATATTTATTCCATCCCCTCATCACATTCCCACACCAAGTTTCCTATAGAAATTTTGCACTCCATAAGAGCTGTCATACTTTCTAAAGCTCATTTGCATCTACAGGTGTTCATGTCAAAGAGAAGATCCGGTAATGGTCTATCTGTGATCTATTGATTTCACTTATTAGTATAACCTCCAAGTGTCTCCATTTGCACCTAAATGGATCGATCTTGTCATTCTTTACGGCAGAGTAATATGCCATTTTATAAAACAAAGCACATCTTCTTTGCCCACTCTCCAGTTGATGGACATTTGGGTTCTTTCCAAGATTCAGCTATCACGAACTGAGCTGCTATGAACAAGGGTGCACATCTGTCTTTCCAATGTGAGTTTTTAAAATTCTTTTGGGTTTATTCCTAGCAGGGGGATAGCCGGGTCAAATGGAACCCCTAGTCCTAGTTTTCTGAGAAATCTCCACACAGATCTCCACAATGGTTGCACAAGTCTGCAATCCCACCAACAGTGTAGAAGGGTTCCTTTCTCCCCACAGCCACGCCAGCATTTATCATTGGTGGATTTTGTGATTGCGGCAATTCTTTGTGGAGTGAGATGAAATCTCAGTGTTGTTTTCATTTGCATCTCTCAAATGAACAGTGATGTTGAACATTTCTTCATATGTTTCTTGGCTGCTTTGACTTCTGCCTCTGAGAAGTGTCTGCTCATTTCAGATGCCTATTTTTGAATTGAGTATTTAAACTTGGGGAGGCTGATCTGTTTGAGTTCTTTATACATTGTACATAATAGCCCTTTGTCTGACAAACAGCTAGTAAAGATTTTTTCCCATGTTGTTGGTTGTCTTCTAGCAGTGCCAGCAACTTCTGGGGCTGTGCAGAAGCTTTTCCGTAGAATGAGATCCCATTTATTGATTCTTTCTGCTAGTTCTTGTGCTAGAGAGGTTTTATTCATAAAGTCTCTGCCTAAGCCAATATCTCCAAGAGTTTTACCTAGCTTGTTTTCCAGCAGGCTTATTGTTTCTGTTTTAATGTTTAAGTCTCATATCCACTGTGAGCTTAGTTTTGTGCATGGTGAAAGAGATAGCTCTAGCTTTAGCTTTTGGCAGGTTAAAGCCCAGTTTTTCCAGCAATATTTGTTAAAGAGGCTGTCTTTATTCCATTGGGGATGTTTGGCTCCTTTGTCAAAGATAAGGTGGCTTAGTGTATCTGGAGTTGCTTCTGGGTCTTCTAATCTATTCCACTGGTCCTCGGGTCTGTTACTTTGCCAGTACCATGCAGTTTTTATCACAGTGGCTTTATAGTAGAGTTTTAAATTGGGGATTGGAATACCCCCTGCCATGTCGTGGTTGCTTAGAATTGCCTTTGCTATTCTAGGTTTCTTGTCTTTCTAGATGAATTTTTGTATTATTTTCTCTAACTCTGTGAAATATACCGTTGGAATTTCAATTGGAATTGCATTGAATCTATATAGTAGTTGTGGGAGTATAGCCATTTTGACGATGCTGGTTCTCCCGACCCAGGAACAAGGCTATCTTTCCACTTTCTAATTTCCTTTTCTATCTCGTTTTTCAGAGTCCTATAGTTTTCAGAGTACAGGTCTTTCATTTCCTTTGTTAGGTTGATTCCTAAATATTTCATTTTTCTGGGTGCTACGTGAAAGGGATTGACTCCCCAATTTGTCTTTCAATGAGTCTGTTGTTTGTGTAGACAAAGGCTGTTGATTTTTGAGAACTGATCCTGTATCCAGCAACACTAGCAAATTTGGTAATTAAGACTAGCAGTCTTTTGGTTGAGTTTTTAGGATCCTCTAGATAGAGTATCATATCATCAGCAAATAATGACAGTTTAACTTCTTCCTTTCCTATCTTTATTCCTTTTATATCTTTGTCCTGCCTGATTGCTACAGCTAATGTCTCCAGCACTATATTGAACAAGAGTGGTGACAATGGGCATCCTTTTCTTGTTCCTGACCTTAGTGGTAAAAGGTTTCAGTTTTTGCCCATTGAGTATGATGCTAGCTGTTGGTTTCTCATAAATAGCTTGTATTAAATTGAGATAAAGTCCATCGATTCCAATTCTCTGTAGGGTTTTGATCATAAATGGGTGTTGGATTTTGTCAAATGCTTTTTCTGCATCTATTGACATAATCATATGATTTTTGTCCTTGAGTCTGTTAATATAGTGTATTACATTGATTGATTTACGTATGTTGAACCAGCCTTGCATCCCTGGGATAAATCCGATTTGATGAGGGTGTATGATTTTCTTGATAACTCTCTGTATTCTGTTTGCAAGTATCTTATTGAGGATTTGTGCATCAATGTTCATTAGAGAGATTGGCCTGTAGTTTTCTTTTTTGGTGGGATCTTTCCCTGCCTTTGGAATCAAGGTGATAGTTCCTTCAAGGAATGATTTGGGGAGTACTGCTTCCTTTTCAATTTCATTAAAGAGATTGAGAAGTACTGGTATTAACTCTTTAAAAGTTTTGTAGAACTCAGCAGTGAAGCCGTCAGGACCAGGGCTTTTCTTTGTTGGTAGGTTTTTTAATATATTTTCAATTTCCCAGATTGATATTGGGTTGTTTAACATTTTTATATCCTCTTCATTCAGCTTTGGAAGTTCATATGAGTCTAGGAATCTATCCATTTCTTCTAGATTTTCCATCTTCTTGGAGTATAGATCTTCAAAATATGTGTTTATGATCCTTTGGACTTCTTCTGGGTCTGTGCTGATTTCCCCATTTTCATTCCTTATAGCATGGATTTGAGC
>PVIC010024832.1:0-25723 GCA_004025085.1 Thryonomys swinderianus
AAAACAAAACAAAACAAAGGTAGTAATCCAATATGCTTTTATTCGTGGAGGAGGGGATCCTGGGAACCAAACCCAAGGCCTTGCACATACTAACCATACATATACCCTACCACTGAGCTGTACCCCAACTCTAATTAAGCTTATATGTTAAAAACATGAGGGGCACCATTAAATACTAAGCAATGCAAAACTTACTTTAGGTTATTTGTATAGGTACCTTTATTAATATAAATATTCTAGAAGTTGTATGAAATTCCTATCAGTCTTGTGCATTATACTATAATGTTGTCAGTCATAGTTTTGAATATCTTAAAATATGGTGTGTAGGTGGGTTGTGGAAATGCATTCCTATAATCCCAGGTACTTGAGAGGCTGAGGCAGGATGATTATAGCAAATCTGAGGCCAGCCTGGGCTACATAGTGAGTTCAAAGTTGCCTGAACTACATAGCAAGATACGTCTCAGAAAAACAAAACAAAGAAATCTTCAGTACTGCTAAAAAAGAAAGCATGAGACCGAAAATATAAAATTTCCTTGGAACATTCTTGTAGTGACCTCCTATCAGTTCTTTACCACGCTGTTTCAAGTCTTTTGTCATCCTGGGTGGATATCGCTTCACTCTGATACCTGTCTTTAAGGGATTCAAGAGATGAACCTTACAGCTACAATATTCTCATAACTTTAGGATCAAAACATGGAGCTTGATTGAAGAAAACCTTTCTGGCAACTTAGTAAAGTTCATTCCTTATAAATGGAATTGAAACACTTCCTTTTTCTAACTGGTCCTTTCAGAATTCAGAAAAAAACTAAAAAAAATTTTTTTCACTATTGGGAACTAAACCTAGGGATACTCTAATATTAAGATACAGCCCCAGACCTTTTATTTACTTATTTTTAAAAACTTTTGTGGCTCGAGGCCAGAGGATTAGCTCAGTAGTTCCGGTGCCTACCTCGCAAGCGCAAGGTCCTGAGTTCGATCCCGGAAACCACATACAATGCTGGGCGTGCAGACTCACACCCACCAGCCATCAATACCACATACCACAGTCCCGGGTGTGGTGGCTCACGCCTGTAATCCCAGCACTCGGGAGGCAGAGACAGGAGGATTGCTGAGTTAGAGGCTTGCCTGGGCTACATAGTAAGCTCAGAGCCAGCCTGAACTACAAAGCGAGACCCTGTCTCAAAAAAAAAACTTTTGTTGGGTGTTTGTTTGCTTGTTTGAGGTGTGGTCTCACTATTTAGTCCACACTGGCCCTTGAATGCACATTGATCCTTCTACCTCAGCCTCCCAAGTGCTGGGCTTACAGATGTCCACAACCATGCCTTGCTAATTTCTTTAGATTTTTGAAACAAAGTCTTGCTAAATTGCTCCAGCTGTCTTGAGAGTTTGTGATCCTCCTACTTCTGCCTCCTGTGCAGCTGCAATTACAGGCACACACAGCCATGCCCAGCTGTAGAAGTCAGAATTTTTAGTGAAAATTATTTTTACAGCAATATAGTTGTTTGTATAAGTTCAATAAGAATCTGTTTCTTGCAAGATATAATGGGAAAGATTCAATATAGTTCCAAGGCTTTGAGATAAAGAATGTGTTTTTGAGATGAAAAACATGTTTTGAAATGGCCACAAAATCAGATATGACTACTTTTAAGGAACTAAAGTCACTTTACAGAGTCAAGATAAACTCTTGGGGTGGAGAGGAGAAGCCACCTAATACCTTATATACCTTGTTTCTGTACATGGTCAGAGTTCTGTTATAGGGACAAAACACCTGATATTAAAAAAAAGAAAAACTTAGGGGCGGGCTGGAGATGTAGCTCAAAAGCATCATGTATCTGCCTGGCAAGCATAAGTTCCTGAGTTCAGTACTGCACACACACACACACACACCACACACACACCCTTTAAAAAAATAAGGGAGAGGTTTGTTTTGGCTCATGGTTTTAGAGAAATCAGTCCATGGTTAGCTGGCTCCAAGGTGGAAACATCATGGTAGCAGAGCATGGTAGAGGAAAGCTGCCCAACTCACATTATCAAAGAAATAGAGAGCTTCGAAGAGGAAGGGGTCAGGGACCAGACATAATCCCTGAGGTCACACCCCCATCACCCACCCACCCAGACACACTCTGGGGTAGTGTGCTTTACTCATCTCCTAGGTGTCTCTCAAATCAAGCTGATAATCAAGATTAACTGTCCCAAGTCCACTCCTTGTCACTCAAATACATCTTCTTAAATCATACTTAATCTCCAAATAGAGACAATAACGAGCTCATAATTCCACCTAGGAAGATGTGCCTATCCTACATGTGATTAAAAACACACTAATTCCATCCTCAAAAAATCTCAATAGTTCCAGCATTGGTCAAAAGTCCAAGTCCAAAATCTCCGTGGAGACTAAAGGCAAACTCTTATCTGTGAGCCCTTGTACCACTCAAAAAGCAAGTTGCACACTCTCACAATAAATTGACACAAGGAAGTGTACCCATTCCAAAAAAGAGAAATAGCAGAATTTTTAAAAAATCATAATCAGAACAAACATGAAGTCCCACAGCTGGAAGTCAGCACTCAAGACACATGGTAGTGAGATGTGAGCTCCAAAGCCCACTGGCAGCCCCAGTCGTATGGCCATCACCTTTATACCCTGCCTATTGTAAAGTCTCAGGATATGGACAAAACATAAAACAGATTTATTGCCAGAATATAACACAAACGGCCTCTAATTCATTTCCTAGTAGATTCTTGCTCCCGTCTGAAACCACAGGAGCACATTCTTTCCCTTCTAAATTCTTCTCAGCTTCACTTGGAATATCTCATCATGCTTACTTTACATCATTCCAGGGCTTCTCCAACCCATGTCTCCGAATTTTGCTAAACATTTCCCACAAACCAGTTCCAAAGGCCTCTTGCCGGTCACAGACCACATGGTTCCTCTCTTGGATGGCTTTGCTCAATGCTTATGGCTTTCCTCTGCAGGTATTCCACATTTCTGACATCTCTGACTCTCTGGGACCCCCACTGCAGCTTTGGCTTCACTCTCAGCGCCACAGAGTGCTATCCCCAGAGCTCCTCACAGGCACACACCCTTTAAAAAAATAAGGGAGAGGTTTGTTTTGGCTCATGGTTTTAGAGAAATCAGTCCATGGTTAGCTGGCTCCAAGGTAGAAACATCACGGTAGCAGAGCATGGTAGAGGAAAGCTGCCCAACTCACATTATCAAAGAAATAGAGAGCTTCCAAGAGGAAGGGGCCAGGCCAGTCCTGTGACACTTTGCCTGACCTCCCAGCTTTCCTTTGAAATGTGAGTTGAAGCTTCTGTGATCTCTTGCATTCTGCATACTTGCAAAACCAGCAGCAGTAGCCTGACCCCCTTAGACCACAGCTTCTGCAACTTCTGAGTCCCTGGATGGCTGAGCAGGGAAATGAATTTCAGGAAAACAAATCCCTTGGAGGCTTTTCTTGAGCAAGAGGTCCAGGAGTTATTTTCTCTTGAGCCTACAATAGGTGGGGTCTTGCTGATTTTTTGGGATGTCCTCAAGGCATCTTTCTTCCTTGGGGGAAAATAATTGGTTTCCTTTTTACAGCATGGACTTCTTTCACCAACCACGCCTGTCTTAGTCTCAACCTTATAAATACTTCTTTTCTAGCCAAAATTAAAGTTTTTTCAAGTCCTTCTAATCTGCTTTTTCTCCTGACTCTCACTATAAACTTGGCTAAAAGCTATCAGTATTATCCTTGCTACAGCCTGAATATTGGGCTACTTTGAAATTTTTTCCTCCAGATTAGGAAAGAAGAAACTAGGCCATCACTTCTATTTTGTTTTGTTTTTCTGCAGAACCGGGGACCAAATTCAGGGTACTATGCATGCTGAGCAAATGATCTACCACCTGAGCTATATCATGTAACAGTCCATCACCTTTATACCCTGCCTATTGTAAAGTCTCAGGATATGGACAAAACATAAACAGATTTATTGCCAGAATATAACACAAATGGCCTCTAATTCATTTCCTAGTAGATTCTTGCTCCCGTCTGAAACCACAGGAGCACATTCTTTCCCTTCTAAATTCTTCTCAGCTTCACTTGGAATATCTCATCATGCTTACTTTACATCATTCCAGCACTTCTCCAACCCATGTCTCCAAATTTTGCTAAACATTTCCCACAAACCAGTTCCAAAGGCTTCTGAGCCACAGTGTAATGACAACAATGATGCTACTTCAGATGGCAGCATAGCTGTCTCACAGATAAATAAGAAATGCCCCTCCTGGCAGGCCCAGGAACCTCAACATATTTTGGGAATCTCAAGAAGAATTCACCTAAATTGCCAAGTGTGGTTCCACACTCCTGTAATCCCAGAACTCAGGAGACAGAGACAAGAGGATTGCCATGAGTTTGAGGCCAGCCTGGGCTATATCTTGAGATCAACTCCATCCTTAACTATGTAGTAAGATATTGTCTCAAAATCCAAATAATAACAATAATAATAATAATAATAGGGCCAGAGGATTAGCTCAGTGGTTCCAGCGCCTGCCTTGCAAGCACAAGGTCCTGAGTTCAATCCCTGGTAACCAAATACAATGCTGGGCGTGGAGACTCATGCCCACCAGCGATCAATACCACATACCACAGTGCTGGGCGTGGTGGCTCACGCCTGTCGTCCCAGCACTCAGGAGGCAGAGACAGGAGGATTGCTGAGTTTAAGGCTTGCCTGAACTACATAGTGAGCTCAGGGCCAGCCTGAACTACAAAGGGAGACCCTGTCTCAAAAAAAAAAAATAATAATAATAATAAAGAATTCTTCTAAATCTATAGGTAGTACAGGAGCAGGCAGATGTCAAATTCTTGGCTTAGCTGAATTTCAAAATGCTTTCTTTCCTTTCTTTCTTTGTGTGTACTTGTTCTGCATGATAAGCTCTATCATTGAGTTACACTCTCAATTCCCTTTTATTTTTTCTTTTTGTGTTTTTGTTTTTGTGGTTGTTTTGAGACAAGGTCTTGCTATGAAGTCCAGGCTGGCCTTGAACTCACTAGGCACACTTGGCATCACACCCTGTCCTGTCCAGCCACAGTGATGAGGTCGCAGATGAGCAGCCTGGAGCCCTAAGTCAACATACTTCAAGCCCACATTTGAAGGTGCAGTCGAGGTCCCAGCTCTGGGGTCTACACTAGCAGAGAAAGTCTGCATCTGTTCCTGCCTCACACACTGCTTGGAGAGGCGGCCAGCCAGCTGCCCCCACGCCTGGATACGCCAGGTGCTAGAACCCAGCTGTCCCCATTGTTCCCCCACCAGGCAGGCCATGCTGGGTGGGGCTGCCCTGTGTTGAATCTAGCAGCTAAGCTTTCTCCACTGCAGGCAAATCCAGCCAGAGACGGCTCTGAGCAGCTCTCCAGAAGGGTGAGAGCTGCCCCTGACCTGGGAGGGCATAGGAGACCAGGGAGTACAGGTCTGGGTGGGTCAAGGGCCTCAGGAGGAAAGCTGAAACGTCCTGCTGGATGAGGGAGGAGGTTAAGGGGTGCCAGGGGTGGAGAGTAGAGGTGCGCGTGTGGAGGGTGGTCAGCAGAAGGGGTTAAACCGTGGGGAGGCTGGAGCGAGGGTTCCGGTCTAGAGCCAGTACTGCCTTCACAGGCACTGGCAGGCCGACCGCCATGCCCGCCCCTCTGCTGCCGCTGCTGCTCCGCACGCTGCTGTCTCGCCTGCTGCTGCCCGCTGCCCGCCTGGCCCACCAGCACCTCCTGCCCCTGCTACGCCGGCTGACCCAACACCTGGGTTCGCAGAACGTGCGGGAGGCTGTGCTGGGCTGCCTGCTGCTTATCCTCAGCCAGAGACACTCACCGGACGCCCGGGAAGCCTCCAGCGTGGACCCTGAGGAGCAGAGGGAGAGGCGAGGCCCCCGAAAGTGAGACTGTACTCCTGGCAGCTATGGTGGCAAAGCGCTTCCTTCTGGAGTGGGCCGGTCCTGGCACTGTACTGCCACAGCCTGGGACGACACTGGGTATGAACAGGGCCCTCCTGGGAGGGTGCCCTGCGTCCCCACCTCAGGCCCAGGCAACAGGTACTGGCCTCCAGCAGACAGGGATAGCAAGGTCCAGTGATGGACAATGCCTTGTGTAGGGAAAAGTGACATTTAAGCTTAGAGTGGACATCTGAATTCATACTGTCATCTTTCAGACACAAGATCGGCCTTAAAATAATAAGACCTTGGGTATTCCCAGAGGCCGACCTGCTCCCAAAGACCAGCACACAGCAAGGATGTGAAGACAGCTCAATAAATATCTGCAAATTCTTAGGGTGCCTTTGACAGTCTTGTCACCCATACTTCTGCCCAGCAAGACAGTATGATCTGGCTGGAGGGGGTGAACCCAGCCACAAGACTCCACCTTTTTTATTTTTATGAAGGTTTTTGTTGTTGTTGTTTTGTTTTGTTTGAGCCAGGCTCTCACAACGTAGCCCAGGCAGGCCTTGAATTTGGAATTTGCAATCTTCCTGTCTCAGCCTCCTAGGTGCTGGGATTAGTGGGATGTGCGAACACACAAGGCTATATAAACCTTCCTTTTGCTACTTGTTTCCAGCTCAGCTATGAAGACAAGGAAGCTGTCTGTCCTGCCCAACAGGAACGTGGCTGCACGGTGTGGACTAATGGCTGGGGTCTGGCTGGGAGGGAAGCAGATGGCTCCTGGGGGAGGGAAATGCCCTCGAGCAAGTTTGGGGACATTTCAGCTACAGGATGGGGAGGACACTTCTATTTGCTAAGGGACTCTGGGACAAGTGTAGGGAGTGCTCCGTCCCCAACGGGGCGGGAGCTGTGCCACAGGCACTAGGACACATTTGCATCCCTGCATCCGGATCATTGTCTGTGGTTTTCAGCAGCCATCCTGGGGCTCCGGGTCGCGCTGGGGCTTCAGGCTGGGAGGAGACAGCGACAGACACAAGGCCCCTTTTGGGGGCCCCTCGAAGCCTTCCTCACCTGCTTCCTCACGAGTCCTGTAAGGGTAGGGCGAGTGCCCCTCCTCCAGCTTCTGTTCCCCTGCGCCCCTAAATCCCGGCCCTGGGGCGCTGCCACCTTCCCGGGCACGCTGGCCACGCCCCCTGGGGCTGTGGGGGGCCTCCCTCCTCCTCTTCCTCCTCCTCTCGCCTCATTTTCCTCCCGCCGGTGCAGAGGCACCCGCGCCCTTGCCGTCGCAGGCCCCTCCCGGGGCGGCGCTCGTCCCGGTCCCCCTCGCCATGGCTGCGGCCTCGGCCCGGAGGTGAGGAGGCGGGGAAGGGGGTGCGGGGCGGAAGCTTCCGCCCACCGCGCGGACGCCCTGGCGAGACCGCCCCAGGTGGGAGGGGCAGAGGGGAGCGAGGGGAGCGGCGCGCGCGGTTCCCACGCGGCCCCCGGGCTCACACGGCGGGGACCGGAGCCGGGGTTAGGCACTGCGTCATCCCAGGAGGCAGCGCCCGCGGTCTCTGCAGGAGAAGCAGTAGTCGAGGTCTGGAGGTGACGTTAGATGACCGCCTTCCTCCCAGCACCTGCACTTGGCCCCAAGGTCAGAGACCTGTCCAGAGACCTGTCCAGAGCAGAGGGTAGCAGGCAGAGGCCTGAGAAATTAGACCGGAAGACCAGGCTCAGGCCTAGAGAGAGAGGGAAAATTGTTTGAACCCTGACCTAGTATCCACCTTGTATGCGTATCTATTACTATTTAAAACTTCCGAGGTGGCGTGCGTTACGGATTTACATTAACACCCCCACACACTAGAGATTGAATCCATCGCATCTCCAACTGAGCTCCATCCCTACCCATTTTTATTTTTTGATAAATTACTCAGGCTCAGCTGGGCATGGTGGTGTATATCTATAATCCTAGCATCCTAGCACCGTCGGAGGCTGAGGCAGGAGGATCACACGTTTGATCCCAGCCTGGACAATTTAGCAATTTAGTAACTCACTCTCAAAATGATTTTTTTATTTTTTGAGGGAGAGGGGGAGGGGAGGGGGAGGGGGAGCCTTGCTTTGTAGTTCAGGCTAGCCCTGAACTCACTATGTAGCCCAGTCAAGCGTCAAACTCAGCAATCCTACTGTCTCTGCCTTCCGCGTGCTGGGATTACAGGCGTGAGCCAACAAACTTGGTATGTGGTACCAGGGATCAAACTCAGGAGCTTGTGCTTGCCAGGCAGACACCAGAACCACTGAACTAAATCCCCAGCCCTCAAAATGAACTTTAAAAAATTTAAAATGGTGGGGCCAGGAATTTAGGTCAGCGGGGTATGGGATTTAGCTTAGTGGTTCCAGTGTCTGCCCAGCAAGTGGAAGGTCTGGAGTTTGATCCCCGGTAACCACATACCACAATGCTGGGCATGGTAACTCAGGCCTATAAACCCAGCACTCACTCGGGAGGCAGAGGCAGGAGGATTGTGAGCTCAGGGCCAGCATGAACTACAAAGTGAGAACCTGTCTCAAAAAAAGAAGAAAAGAAAAATGGAAAAAAGAAAAGAAGAACAAAAATAAATAAAAGATTAAAAATGACTGGAACTGTAGCTCAGTGCGCAGGTCCTGGATTCAGTCCCCAATACTACAAAAGGTAAAAGGGCCAGGTGGCTCACACCTATAATCCCAGCCCTCAGGAGGCAGAAACAGGAGGATTGCTATGAGTTCAAGGCTTGTCTGGGCTACATAGTGAGCTCAGGGCCAGCCTGAACTACAGAGCAAGACCCTCTCTCTCAAGAAAAAAAGAAAACAAAACTAAAAATAATAATAATAAAAACTACTCAGGCTGGCCCTAAACTTGCAATCCTTCTGCCTCAGCTTGTAGAGTAGCTGGGATTACACTTTTGCACCATCCTTCCCCACTTAACTTTGATATTTATTTACTTTTTTTTTTTTTGAGACAGGGTCTCGCTTTGTAGGTCAGGCTGGCCCTGAGCTCACTATGTAGCCCAGGCAAGCCTCGAACTCAGCAATCCTCCTGTTTCTGCCTCCCGAGTGCTGGGATGACAGGCGTGAGCCACCACGCCCAGCACTGTGGTATGTGGTATTGATGGCTGGTGGGCGTGAGTCTCCATGCCCAGCATTGTAAATGGTTTTCGGGATTGAACTCAGGACCTTGCACTTGCTTGCGAGGCAGGTGCCGGAATCACTGAGCTAACCGTCCGGCCCTATTTACTTATTTTTAAGACAGAGTTTTACCATGTAGTTCAAGCTAGTTTTGAACTCACTGTATAGCCCAGGCCTTCCTCACACTTGCTATCCTCCTGCCTCAGCCTCTAGAATAACTGGGATTGTAGTTCTCCACCACTTAAGCCCCATTTAACTTTGATTTTTAAAAAAAAATCATTGCATTGAGGTTGATTGTGCAGCTCAGTGGTATAGCACATCATTCTTGGCATGTAGGTGACCCTGGATTTGAACCCCAGAACCATCAACAAAACAACAAAAAACAAAACACAGCACATTAAAACTTATCTTGATTCCTGAGCTTTTTCCGGCATTCCCTTCAGTTTGGCTTTTCAAGCTAGTCCCAGCCTGGCTGTCTGTCATCCCAACCCTGCCACAAGGATATGAGGTACAATCGCAGATCCAACTAAGAACCTGAGACATCCGGTGACAACCCCATGGGACCAGGCTGGGGGTGGAGAGGCCGCCTGGGCTGGGCAGGAGAATGGCAGGCACAGCCCTGAGTCTGTGGGGACTCCCGGGATGTCCAGCAGGGGGCCCTGGCACCTAGCACCCAGTTCTTCCTGGGAGGCCGCGCAGGGCTGTGGGTGCTGGCTGGGGCCAGGTTGGGTGTGTGCCAGGTGGGCTCCTCTCCAACAACAACAAGCTTGGCTCTTGCCATCCTCTGAATGGCAGAGAACCAGCCTCCCCCATCCGCCCAGCCCTGTATCTCCCTTCCACTACCAGCCCCCTGACCACACAACTTGGGCCAAAGGCCTCCAGCCTGGTATGCCTAGCAATCTCTGTGACCACCAGTCTGCCACCCCCACAGAGTTAGCGCCAGGCAGGAAGGTGGGAGAGGGGCAAGGGGCCAGGGCAGAGGCGGCAGAGGGTTTGGAGAGGAAGAGCCAGAGAGCCAGACAAACAGAAGGGTGGGAATTGAATCCTCGCTGGGGACAGACAGGAAGAGGCTACTCGCAAACCAAGGGGCAGCGCCTAGAAAAATACCACCTACATCAGTCTTCCTGCCCTGTTTTCTTAGTACCCAGGGGAGCTGTGTGTCATCTCGGAAGTTGGAAAGCTGGGGACGCTTCATCTGGGCTAGCCTGGGTAGAGCCCACTGCCAGGGCTCAGGCCTCCTGGGGACAGGGTGTGTCTTCACGCTTAGTCCCTACGCTGTTCTTACTGCTAATTGTTAATTAGCGTCTGTGGCTTCTCCAGGGCCCAAGGCCCTTGGGTAACTGGAAGAGAGGGGCAGCCCCCCTCAACCTGGACAAGATTTTCTATCCTGAGGACCCCTGCAGATTTTGAGTCACACTTTAGCACTAAAAGCTGCTGTAGGGGGAACTCTCTCCCCAGTTTTTACAGCCTAACAAAAAGAATTTTTGTGTGCGTGGTAGTGGTGATTGAACCCAAGGCTTTCTCACTGAGTTCCATCCCAGCAATCCCCAGAACACTTTTTTTGTCTTACTAAATTTAAGTTGCCCAGAGCGGACTCTGGTCTCCTCATGAGCCTCCCTCAGCCTCTGAGAGTGTTGAGATTAAAGTCCTGCACCACTAGGCACGGCTCACGGGAAGGGTTGCTGCGCTCCTTCGGAGGTAGGCTGGACCTCTCAGCAGCCCACTGTGCCTGCCCCAGGCGGCAAGGCTGCGCACAGTGACCATCTGCTAGTGGCGGGGATAAAGACCGCGCAGGAAGTGGACTCTTCCTGGCCTTGTCTTCGCACACCCGTAGCCGGGCCTCTGTTTTCCCAAGTGCCGGTGTAGGAAGTAGGAAGCTGAAGCAAGAGGGGCTTCTGGGCTGTCACACACACACACACACACACACAACCCCCACAAACACACGCGCAGAGCCCTCAGTGGCGTGGAGGTGGAATGGAGGGGTGTCTTGGGGGTCCCATGGTTTGTGTGGGTTTGGGGCGCAGAGCAGCCAAGTCCGGGGGACTCCACGCAAGATGGACAAGAGCCTTATGGAAGGGAAAATGGGGTCTGAAAAAAAGGTAAAGAGAAGGGGGGCGCTGGGGAGAGGAGAGGTGGGGTGCTCCGACAGTGCAGGATAAAGGGACGCTTGGGGGCGCCCTGGCGGCGGGGGCGTGCCTGAGGGGACGGGGTGTCCCCTGGGGGACCGAGTGCCCCCGCTGGTTGGCTGGGCGGGGCCGGGGCGGGGCCTGGGCGGGGCTGGCGCGTGTCACCGGGGGTGGGGGCAGCGCGGCGGGGCGTGGGGCGGGCTGGAAAGGCTCGGCGGGCGCGGGAAGCGCGGAAGGCCGGGTCCGCGGAGGAGTCGCCAAGCAGGTGCTTCGCGTCCAGGCGGGCTGGAAGGGCGACCCACCGGGACAGGGTGGCGGCGGGGACCAGGCGGGGGCCGCTTCTCAGAGGCGCAAGCGGCGGGCGGGGGCACGAGCACGTGGCGCGCGCGTCCTGGACGCGGGGTCCCAGGCCCAAGCTCGCTGCCTTCGAGCCTGCTGTCGCCGCGCCGAGCCCAGCGGGGTGCCGAGGGTACGGGATCGCGAGCCCGGGGTGGGCGCCGGGGGTAGGGACGCCAGCCACGTTTGGCTTGGGCTGCTCACCGCGTGTGCGCCGGGTCCTGAACCTGGCTCCTTCCCGGACAGCGATGTGGGTTGCGCCTGCGACCCGGGACTCCCCAACCCGACCTTCCCCGGACCCCAGACCCCCTCTTCTCCGCGCCACGTGAGTGCTCTGGCCGGAGCCTATGCTCCAGACCCTTGGGGACCGCACCCGCCTTATTCGCTCGATTGTTTTTGTTTTTGTGGTACTGGGATGGAGCCCAGGAGGGCTGTACCACTGAGCTACAGCCTCAACTCGTTATTTGTTGTTGTTATTATTGTTGTTGTTACTGTTATTATTTATAGTGCTGGAAATTGAACCCAGCGCCTTCTGACTGAGCTACATCTCCAGCCCTTTTTATTTTTGTTGATATTATTTATTATTACTCTTTGGAGTGCTGAGGATTGAACCTAGGGCCTTCACACTGAGCTACATCTCCAGCCCTGTTTTTATTTTTTATTTTAACACAGTCTCACTAAGTTCCCCAGGCTGAGCCCAAACTTTCTACCCTCCTGGCTCAGCCTTCAGAGTGGCTAGTATTCCAGGCATGCGTCACTTTTTAACTGGAGCACAGTCCTCCACTGCAGGCCCGTCTGTGAGGCCAAATGTCACTCAGAGTTTTTACTAGCACCCTTCCCCGGAGCTACTCTAGAGCCAGCTGTGTGGAGTCTGAATTCATCCTGTCCCTGCTCAGTAGCTCAGTGACCTTAGGCGAGTGACTCAACCTCTCTGAGCCTCCACTGGCCTGGTCTTTTCTGTGGGAACACTGGGACTAGCTCCAGGTGTAGAAGGAAAGAGAAGGCTCTGCAGGCAGTGGCTGGCCCATGTAGGTCGCAGGTAGGGAGACCTGACGTGACACACAAGTTTGTGTAGATGTTGGGTGTCCCGGAGCCTGGAGCAGCAGGAGAGCAGTTTGGTGGCTGCCTCAGCCTGTGGAGACAGGAGGTGGAGACAGGCCAGGGCAAGCTGGAGGACACCAGATGCTCCAGCTGGTATTAGGTCCCATGCTGGGCAGAGTTGGCCAGGAGCTGGATACCCGGTGCCGGTGATGCTGGGTTATGGGCTAAGTAGGGGCCCTCTGGAGGCGCCTGGTGCCCAGGGGAGGGTGGGGCACAGCAGAGGGAGCAGGGCCGAGGCTCCCAGAAGTCAAGGGAAGCGCTGCAGACAAAGTCTGGGTGTTGGGAGAGAAGGGCTTTGCCTCTCCCCTCCCATCTCCTGGCCGGCTGCAGGCTGTGTGCGCTGTCAGTTGGCAGGGCCCTGGCTGGGAGGCAGGCACAGCACAGGCTGTGCTGAGAACCGAGTCACTGGGGCAGAGCTGTCTTGTCCTTGCCCCTCCAGACAGCGTCATTGATGCCCACCACTGTGTCGCAGTGCCTAGCATGGTCCCAGGCTGGCAGGTGAGGCCCTTAGCGAGTATCTCTGGCAGCAGAGTCGGAAGGTGCCCTTTGCCTCTGTCCCACCCATGTCTGCATCTCACTGTGGGCTGAGAAGGCCTGGGAGGCTGTGCATGGGAGTCTGAAGTTTGCCCGTGGAGGGTTTAGAGGAGTGGTGATTGGCTGGGCTGCAGAAGCCACAGAGGGCCTGGGTGACTAGTGTTGCTGTGTGTGTGTGTGTGTGTGTGTGTGTGTGTGTGTGCATGTGCATACACATGCAGGTATGCACACGTATGCGCACACCTGCCGTTGCTGGAGGTGCTGCATCTGACTGCCGGACCCCAGCCGAGACCCTCTGTTGCCTTATCACCCATCTCTATCTGCCCAGCACTGTTCTCAGGCTTTGTTTGAGGCCTCTCAGGATGGGGCCCTGCAAGGCTCAAGCAGTGCCCTCCTGGTAGGCTTTGTGCCACCTTTCTCATTCTGGACCCTCCCTCAGGACCCCGAGGACAAGGCCTAGCCGAACCTGTGCCCGTACCACCCCTGGGAACCCCTCTGCTCCCACCTCCTGCCTTTGAGTCCAGGTGGCTGGTGAGAATGGGGTGTTGCATGAGGGTTAGGGGGTGCAGAGGAGCCTGCCAGCGGGAAGCCATTCTACTGGCGATGCTGGGAATGTGGAGTAGAGGGGGACACCGAGGCAGGTGATGGAGGCCTCGGCACCTTATAGCTCCGGCCTATTCTCTGCCTGTCCAGCCTCCCTTCAAGGCCACTCAGAAAGGGGAAGAGGGTAAGTGGGCTGGGACTGAGTCAGAGAGGAACTGGGGAGGGGTGACCCGGGGCCAAGATTGGGGCTCAGAAGAGGCGCCTGGCTGAGCTTGGGAAGGGCTGTGTTCCTACATCTGTTGTGAAATATTTTCCTGGACAACTGGCCAGGAACTGGGAAGCCCCGGGGCGGGGGGATCATAGTGACCCCAATAGTAAGGCTGGTTCTGGGTTCCTCCAAGCAGAAGACAGGCTCCTCAAACCTTCCCAAGGAGGTTCAGGGCTCCGGGAAGGTGGGGAGGACGGTGCTTTCCTGCTTGGTGCCTGCTCTTGCGCCTTCCCCACACTCTGTCCTTGCTGCGCTGCCTCCTGACCCTCCGTCCCTTCCCTGCCTTCCCTGATGTCTGCCTCCCTCCCTCTGATTGCTCCTCCTCCTCTCCCGCTCCCGCTCTTCGTGCTTCTCTTTCCAGCTTCTAAACTGCTTGGCTGCTGGGTAAAAATAGCATGGCAGAGGCCAGGCTGAGAGCCAGGTAGAGGCTGAGCAGGCAGGGACTGCAGGACCGGCAGGCTGGCGGGGGGCAGGCAGGGGTCACACGGGGTGATTCCCCAAGGGCAAGGCCTGAGGGTCCTGGGCTCCTCCACCCGCCTCCCTGCCCCCCTCCCTGCTAGATCTGTGAGAAGCGTGGCCTCACGGTGTCTCTTCCCCCAGCAAGCACCGCGGGGAGGAAGCTATTGTCGGCCTGGACAGCCCAGAACACAGGCATCATGACGACCAGTCACACGCCTCAGGACAGGTATTGGGACTGGGGAGGGATGGGGATGGGCACCAGGGCACGGATCTCCGGGCTCTGTGTACGGTGTCCTATGGGACTCAGGGCAGCCACTGCCGAGCCGCCCTCCAGCCAGGCGGCTCTGAGTCAGGTCTGCATCGTATTGGGGCTCACACGTCTCTGTGAGGAGCTGGCTGCTGTCCCCGGCATGCCCAGGAAGGGCAGGGTGGGTGGCAACAGTTACCGTCTGCCTGTCAGTGTTTCCAGTGTTGCTTTCCAGCCAGGATCCTCCCATCTTAGCTTTGGGGAGATACTTGGCAGCACCCCTCATTCCAGAGCACATCTGGTGGGACTTGCCCAGTCTCTTGGGGCTGCTGGGGGCCTCCGCCTCTGGTGACCCCAGATCACCTTGGGCCTTGACTGGACTTTCCTCCCTTTCCTGCCCCTGGAGCCTGAGAAGCTCTCCTGCCAGACCTGCGGTTAGGACAGGGAATGTGTGTTTTGGAGGGAGAGTCTGAACTGACTCAAGTTCTCCAACAGGACGCAGAAAGCTGGCCGAGCCGTGACACTTTCCAGTGTCGGGCCCTGTCCTTCCCGCCTCCTCAGTCCCTGAAGCGCTCACAACCTCCCTGCCCACGCCAGGTCCCTCCTTTGCCAAAGGCTATAAAACTAGGGTGCACGTGACTGTGACCCACCACCACCACCATGGTGTCCAGGGTACAACCCGAGGCCTCGTGACTGTTCAGGGAGCCCCAGCTGTGGGGTGTTGCCCCTTTAGCTTGATTTCTCTGGGGCATTTTCCCTTTCTGTAAAACAGAAGCAAAAAATATCCACTTAAGCCAGGCCTGGTGGTACATGCCTGTGATCCTAGCACTCTGGGAGGGTGAGACCGGATTGCAAATTCAAGCTCTGCCTGAGGAATTTAGTGACGTAATGAGGCTCTGTCTCAAAATAAAAAAGAAAAAGGCTTGGGATATAGCTTAATCCAAAAGGCCTAGGTTCAAGCTCAAGTATTGAAGAAAAAAAAAATCCACTTCATAAGCTCTGTTTGGACCAGAGTATGAGCAATTCGGGCTCGGGCGCCCCCTGCCTGCTCGGGTCCCACACTGTCTGCTGGCCTGCCTGGTCCCCTCTCTGCCACCTAGTTGGACTGCTGCTTTCTTCACTGCCCCTGACGCTGTGTCCTGACCTTGCCTGGGGGGGTTGGGCTTTGGGGTCCACCCACTGGAGCACTCACCCAGCCTCCCTCGTGAGGCCCAACGGTCGAAGGGCCCACACCCTGGCCAGACGGGGTTGCTCCCAGCTTTGGGGAGGGTGTGATGGCCACATGTGGAGACTGTGGTGGGGGAGACCGAGTCACTGAGCTCATAAGCAAAACCCACCTAGGGGACAGGACCTGGTCAGAGCTGTGTGGCCTAAGTTTACAGTGGACCTGGTTACCATCTGGTGGCCCAGACCTCCCAGCCTAGCCGAGGCACTGTGACCTACACAGGCAGTCCTCCCTGGACCAGGAGACAGCAGTGAGGCCTTCTCACTTCCCACATGCCCTGAGTCAGCCCACTAGGTCCAGAGCCGTCTGGGGGCATCTGCGCCTCAGAGCCACCTCAGGGAGCCCACATGAAGTTCCTGTCCAGACGTATTGTCACCCCGGTCTGCCCGGTGTCCGCTGTGACTCACCACCCCCTGGCCCTCAGGGTCCCACAGTGTCTCCCCAGTGAGTTGATTCCCAGCCTGCAGTGTTGCCAGGGGCTAACGAGGCCCTGTGTCCCTGGCCGCTGTCCCTTCAGCTCACCTTGTGCCAGGTGGAGAACCAAGGACAGGCAGGGGGCAGACAGTGAGTGGGTGACTTGGCCTCTCTTTCTGTGTGTCCCAGATACAGAGCTGTCTGGCTTATCTTCTTCATGCTGGGCCTTGGGACGCTGCTCCCCTGGAATTTCTTCATGACAGCCACTCAGGTGAGGCTGGGGGTGGCAAGTGCCCTGGGTGCCAGGAGGAGCCCAAGGCTCCAACGCGCCTTCCCGCACCCCTGCAGTATTTCACAACCCGTCTCGAGGGGCCCAAGAATACATCCTCAGTCACTGCCAAGCTGAGTGAGGACACCCAAGCCTCAGCGGCCCCCACAGAGGCCTTGCCAGAGCGGAACACCCTCAGCGCCATCTTCAACAACGTCATGACCCTGTGCGCCATGCTCCCTCTGCTGCTCTTCACCTGCCTCAACTCCTTCCTGCACCAGAGGTGAGCGCAGCCCCTGCCTCTGCGCCCAGGAGCCAGGCCTGCCTGCCTGACCGGCCACGCCCTCTCCCTCCGCAGGTTCCCCCAGTCCATGCGGATCCTAGGCAGCCTGGTGGCCATCCTGCTGGTGTTCCTGGTCACTGCCATCCTGGTGAAGGTGCAGGTGGACCCTTTGCCCTTCTTTGTCCTCACCATGATCAAGATCATGTTCATCAACTGTAAGCTGGATCAGGCCAGGGAGCAGGGAGGGCAGCCAGGACCCAGAAACCTGAGCGGCCTGGACCTGGGGTGGCAGGAGTCCCAGGGACCCTGGCTGACGCCCACCCCGTCTGTCCTCAGCATTTGGAGCCATCCTGCAAGGGAGTCTCTTTGGCCTCGCCGGCCTCCTGCCTGCCAGTTATACCGCCCCTATCATGAGCGGCCAGGGCCTAGCAGGCTGCTTCGCCTCGGTGGCCATGATCTGTGCCATCGCCAGTGAGTCCTGCCCCTGTGTGTCACCTGGGGTGGAATGTGGAAGGAAGGGGATGGGCTGCCTCTAATCCTAGACACACACCCCCAGGTGGCTCCGAGCTGTCGGAAAGTGCCTTTGGCTACTTCATCACGGCCTGCGTGGTAATCGTGTTGGCCATCCTCTGCTACCTGGCCCTGCCTCGGCTGGTGAGCGGAAGAGGAAGCTGGGGTTTAGGGCTAGGGCATGGGTCCAGGGTTCCGGACTGTCCTGGGAAGGCTGGAATGCTGGCAGTGTCACCTCTTGTCTTCTTTGCTTGGCAGGAATTCTACCGCTATTACCAGCAACTTAAGCTCGAGGGCCCAGGGGAGCAAGAGACCAAGCTGGACCTCATCAGTAAAGGTCTGGAGCCTGAGGAAGCCGGGTGGGGGACATGCTGGGTGGAGGCAGCAGGAGCAGAGGGGACACTGATGGGTAGATCTTAGCTGCAGATGTGACTTAGGAAAGGACAGGGAACAGGGCCGGGGACAAGCAGCAAGTACGGCTGGGAGGACAGAAGGGGGACCACGGACAACCCTTTAGACCAAAGTTACTAGGAAGTGATTTCAGCAGTGTGTCCTGGGGCTCCTGGCGACCCCTGGCGCCCGGAGGCATTGGGGGTGTAGGAGAGTTGTCAAGACAGGGCTGCGGCCAGGTGAAGGGAAACCTAACAGCCCTGGTGCCATGTCCCGCCTACAATGCAGATCCTTCCGCAGCCTCGCACCCCCCGGGGGAAGAGCCAAGAGCAGGCAAGGAGGAACCTGTGGTCTCCACACCCAGCTCCCAGCCAACTGGCAGAAGCCACTCCATCAGGGAAATCCTCAAGGACGTAGGCGGCCAGCTTCTGTCCCCTCCCGCCTTCTGTTCCTGTGTTCTCCTTCCCTCTTCCACCAGCTCCCCTCAGACCTGAGCCTGGGTGCTCCCCAGTCCTGTGCGTGTGTGCGTGTCCGTGTGCATTTGCGCATGCATGTCCTTGGCTCCTTTAATGGCAACCGCTGTGGAGCTGCAGAGTCCTGGGTGAGACCTACCCTCTCTCCAGATCTCAGTCCTGGCCCTCTCCGTCTGCTTCATCTTCACCATCACCATCGGGCTGTTTCCCGCCGTGACTGCGGAAGTGGAGTCCAGCATTGCGGGCAACAGTGCCTGGAGTGAGGACGCTTGGGTTTCTGGGACGGGAAGGAGAGCCCAGCGTGGGGTGGAGAGGAGTGTGTTCTTTCTGGCCCGGCCGCCCTGCCCAGGGACGGAAGCGCCTTCTCTATTGTGCGCTTGGGGACGCGGAGCCCAGAGGTTCTGATGCCAGGCTGCTCCTCCCTCCTCTTTAGAGAAATACTTCATCCCTGTGGCCTGTTTCTTGATCTTCAATATTTTTGACTGGCTGGGCCGGAGCCTCACCGCTGTCGTCATGTGGGTGAGTGGGGAGGACACCAGGCCTGTATGCGGTAGGAGTCCACCCTGAGGCCCAGAAGGGGAGCCCGAGAAAGAGTGGGGGAGGACCTTCCTTTTGTTTTTTTTTTTTTTTGCAGTACTGGGAATTGAGCCCAGGGCCTTGCACATGATGCTAGGCGAATGCTTTACCACTAAGCTGTATCCCCAGCCTGCCTGCCTGCCTTCCTCCCTCCCTCCCTCTTTCTCTCTCTCTCTCTCTCTTTCTTTCTTTCTCTTTCTTTTCTGTTGAGACAGACTCTCACTAAACCACCCGGGATGGGAGGACAGACATGCACCATCATATCAGGCAGCAGAACATCTTAAAAACTCAGACATGATTCCTGTGTAGACAGATGGCCCTAGAGGAGTCCCCACCCCCACTGAGACCATGCCTGTGCCCACAGCCAGGAAAGGACAGCCGCTGGCTACCGGGCCTGGTGGTGGCCCGGCTGGTGTTCGTGCCGCTCTTTTTGTTGTGCAATGTCCAGCCCCGCCGCTACACGAGTGTGTTTTTCGAGCACGATGCCTGGTACATCCTCTTCATGGCCCCCTTCGCCTTCTCCAATGGCTACCTTGCCAGCCTCTGCATGTGCTTTGGGCCCAAGTAAGTGTGTGGGCCGGGGCCTGGTGCACCACGGGACCTGGGCAGAGCTAGAAAGGGGCCCATGCTTGCTGGGGGGGGCCTGTACCCCAAGGGAGAGGCAGGCCAGGCTTGGAACAGGTGGGTGGTCAGCAGGGTTGGGTGCTCTGGGCTTCCTCAGGAAGTGTCACTCTCCTTCCTCCAGGAAAGTAAAGCCCGCTGAGGCAGAGACAGCAGGCGCCATCATGGCCTTCTTCCTGTGCCTGGGCTTGGCGCTAGGGGCCGTCTTCTCCTTCCTGTTCCGGGCCATTGTGTGACACTGCTGGGCTGAGGACCACGCGGCTACCCACCTCCTGCCCCTCATTTCCTCCTGCCGGGGACACAGCGCGTCTGCAGGTCTCCTCTTCGCCTACTCCTGCTTTCTTCCTTGCAGGGCTCGGCTGTCTAGGCCTGGGGACTTACAGCGGGCAGACACAGGGTGGGTGTGCCATGGACTCTGGCTGATGGCCTGATGGGAGAGACCTGAGCCCCACAGGGGCACGCGTGTGTTTTGTGTCTGTCAGTCTGCTCGTGTCACGGGTGGCTGGGGGCCAGGACTGACCTCTGTATGGTCTGATCTCAGATTTCCCCCCCTTTCTCCCTTTCCGCCTTCGCCTTGTCCCTACCCATCATGCACCTTGTACAGTTGCCATTTTACTGCCTTTTTTTATACTCGACACAAGCCAGGTGCCTTCTAAGGCTCTCTGATTAAATAAATCTTTTTTTTTTTTTTTCTCCATGGCTCCCCAGGTCTTCTGCCCAGGGCTTAGTGCCTTGGAGAAGCGGGTAGAACAAAGGCAGATTGATCCCACTTGAACCTGACCCAACTTGAACTGGGCCAGGTGGGCCTCTGCCTGGGAGTGGGCCGATACCCTTCAGCCTCAAGCTGCAGTGCCCCCTGCTGGGGGTGCAGGGGAGGGACAGACTTGGAGGCCGGACACCCAGACTGGCCTAGACAGAAGAAGGCCAAGTTTTTCTTCGCTTCTCTGTTCCCTCTTTCATAGGCCTGGCTGCCCATCTTTCCTTTGTCTCCATCCCACCCCCTAACTCTGTCTCCAGCCCCTGGAATGAGCTTTGCAAAACTGGCCAGCTCCAGGCTGGCCTCCACTGGGTAGGAAGAGGCCGAGTCCTGAAGGTTCTCCTTGCCTGGCCCTCGGCCTGCCAGGCTCCCAGGAAACAAGGGGCCTGTGTGTCCCTGTGGAGGCTGGACCTTCCTTGCCAGCTCTCCCCAAGGGGATGGGATGGTACAGGACTGCAAGAGAAACCAGGAACAATGACCTGCAGGGAGTGTGGGGCTGCTGCCCTGGTGCCCCCAAGTGCCTACCTCCTAGGAGGGAGTGTCTCCTGTGCCCAAGTCCTTGACTAGCAGATTGTACTAAGCTGGTGCCTGTGTCAGCACTTCCTTTTTTGTTTCAGACAGGGTCTCGAGATGCAGTTCAGGCTGGCCTTGAAAGCACTATGTAGCCCAAACTCTGCAGGATCCTCCTGCCTCAGCTTCTTGAGTGCTGGAATTATAGGTATGCACCACCCCACCTGGCTTGGGACTTCCTTTCTCACAGGACTTAATTGCAGGTTTAGGGCTCACTGAGTGGGGTTAGCTCATTTTCTGTCCCTTTGATGGGCCTGAGCCCTGGTGGGTAGTTAAATACACCATTGTGTCTGGTCACAAAATCTAGGTGCTCATTTGTCAGGCCAGAGCACATAGATGAGGTGGGGACAGGGCCACCTTTCCTGTCAGATTCAAAATCTGCAGTCTGGGGCTCTTCCCCCAGCCTTCGTCGGGCAGAGCTCCTCTTCCTCTGCCCACCCACAGCCCGCCCGCCTTCTCTGTTCCACCAGCCCTGAGCCCCTCAGCACCAGCCACCTGCAGGGCCACATTCTTCTGAGTTACTATCACTGCCTCCTACCCAGCCCTGTAGGGCCAACTCCAGGTCCCTGCCCCAGGGCCATACCCGGTCCCAAGAATAATCTGAAAGCCAGCTGGAGGCTGTGCAGTCCTGCCCAGCACATGCCACCATCTCCCCACATGGGTCCTCTCTCTCCCCTAGCCACAGCCATCTTGATTCCAGAGGGACCTGGCATGTCAGCTGTCCAGCCTCTGCTTGTGTCTCAGTGACACGTGCCCTCTGCAGCCTTCACATGCCTGGCCCTGTCCTTGTGGTGCTTGTTGCCTGGATCCCAGGATGTTACACACGTAGGTTCCTGTCAGCTCCAGTGATCTGAAGGAAGAAAAGTTTAGTTGGTTTCTTGTTTTCTGTACTTAAGTTGGTCTTGGAAAAATGGTTTTAGAGGCCAGGGGTTTAGCTCAATGGTACCACGCCTACCTCAAAAGCAAAAGCAGTTCTGGGCTGGAGGGTTAGCTCAGTGGTTCCGGCGCCCGCCTCGCAAGCGCAAGGTCCTGAGTTCGATCCCCGATAACCACATATAATGCTGGGTTTGGAGACACGCCCACCAACAATCAACACCGCATACCACAATGCCGGACGTGGTGGCTCACACCTGTAATCCCAGCACTCGGGAGGCAGAGACAGGAGGATTGTTGAGTTCGCGGCGGCTTGCCTGGGCTCCATAGTGAGCTCAGGGCCAGCCTGAACTACAAAGCGAGACCCTGTCTCAAAAGCAAAAAAAAAGCAAAAGCAGTTCAATCCTGGTTCTGGGGGGAAAAAAAAATCACAGAAAACTGACTCAGGGTATTTTAGTGCAGACAGCAAAACCTTGTGGGTCCCTGTCATCCAGACACATGGTGAGTCCTGACCATTAGTCAGTGCTGTGCAGCAGGACAGAGGTTCGCCTGCTTCAGCTTCTCCTGGAAGGATCAGGCCCCTGTCTGCTGGGGCCTTTTTAGTCCTTTGGAGGACATGTTAGACTCTTGAAACACTGAGACACCTGCAGTTCCAGCATTCGGGGAGACTGAGGCAGGAGGATCACAAAATCAAACCCAATTTAGTGAGCTAATGTTTCAAAAATTTTTAAAAGGGCTGGAGACACAGCTCCAAAAAACCCTGAGATCCAGATACAATCCTCAGCCATTCTTTATTTTTATTTTATTTTATTTTTTTGAGATAGGGTCTTGTTTTGTAGTTCAGGCTGGCCCTGAACTCATTATGTATGTAGCCCAGGCAATCCTTGAACTCACGGCAATCCTTTTGCCTCTGCCTCCCAAGGGCTGGGATTATAGGCATGAGCCACCACACCCTGCACTGTGATATGTGGTACTGGGGATCGAACTCGGGACTTTGTGCTTGCCAAGCATATGCCGGAGCCACTGAATCAGCAGCCATATTTGAAAAGAAAGGAAGCCTCAGGTCTGACCTGTAAATTGGAGTAAGTGAGAAGAGGATGGGAGGAACATGAAGACAGCCGAAGGGGTAGAGTTGACAGGAGAACCCCAATGTTTAGAAAAACAAGGAGGCCGTTTTATTATAAGATCACAGTGATTCGAGGTGAATGTGAACAGAGAAATGCAGAGTCACTTTAAAAAGATAGCTGGGTGGCTGCCAGCTGGCCTGCCTGACTTCTGCAGGAGGCCAGCCAGCTGATCAGGTCCAGTCCTGGTTGGCAGTGCCTACCCAGAGCCTGGGGCCTGTGTGGTTCTGGGGCAAGTTGGCACGGAATATGAAGATGGCAGAGCTCCATGGTTCTGCCTCTCGCCAGGCTCCCTACCCCATAGCAGTGTGCCCTGTGCCGGCCGGAAGACCCACCCCTGGGCACCACAGCTGCCCTCTCCCACCAGCCGGCAGCGTGGAGAGGAGACTGGGTTGGGACTTGCGTCCCCCACGCCCACACATCAGCTGCTGGGACCTGGACAACTCACTAGTTCTCCGTGGCCCTCACTCCTCTGGGGAAGGGCAACAGGGGTGTCTGTAGGAGAACCAGGGTACGGAGGGGACCCGAGAGCCACAGAGCACCCAGTCACTGGGATGAGCCTCGGCCCCCTGGGGTCTCCTGTGAGCCCACGCAGTCCTCTGCCCGGCAGGGCCCTGGCTGCTTCCAGAACCAACCCCAGCCCCGTCATTTGCAGTCTCGATGCGGGGTGGGGGAGGGGAGGGTGACATCACCCAGCCCAGCGTCTGACAGGTGGGGACTGTACCATGTGCTGGACCTCCCCTGCTGGCCATGTGTCTAGGTCACCTTGAACCGGGCTGCTCATGTGTGAAGCAGCAGGGATGGTAACACCCACCATGCCTCACAAGGTTGGGAAACCACTGAGATCATGAATAGCAACACCACCTCCCGCCGCTCTTGGGCTCTCTGTCATTCACTCGGCCTCGTCCACCCTCCCGGTGGCCACACAAGGCCCTGCTAACTGCAAAGGACGCAGGCTGAGGGGACAAGGGGGTCAGTGCTCTGAACGGCGGGACACCTGGTAAATGTCTCCCCCCTCTCGCTCTCTCTCTCACACACACACAGATGCAGGGAGGGGACAAAGGGAACAAAGGGCCTCGTGCAGTATCTTCCCAGCGTCTCCTCTGTCCGCATCCCCAGAGATCCTGCCTCATTAGGGAGGGCGGAGTCCCAGATCAGCCAGGCGAAACTGGTGTCGGACTCCTGCTACCTGCAGCCCCCACGACAGCTGCCCGTCTGGCGGAGGTGGCAGCGCGGCAGCGTCAGGGCCTGCGTGTGGAGGACGTGCGGTGGGACCGCTCCGGTGGGGGCGGCGTCAAGCAGGTCAGGACTGTTCATGGCCCCTGACGCTGCCTCTCACTGCTAGAAGTGACTTGTTCACCTTTTCCCTTCTTGTTGAAAAGGGGCACAAAGGGATGCTTGGCAGCAAGATGGCAGGAGGAGGGCACCGACTTGGGGCAGGTGGCAACAGCAGGTCACCTCTTTATACTTTTGGAAAGGGGGAGAGTGACATGTGTATTAATAGAGCAGATGACCAAGATGCCAGCACACAATTCGGGGTGGCTTAGGTCACAATTTCAGGCCCTCTCGCTGCCGCGCACTCGAGTGGTCCTGGCCTTGCCTGTGGTTCCAGCTTGCTGCTCCATCCCAGGCCCCTCCCACGCGCCCCCAACCTGGGGAACAGCTCTCCTGGGTGCCCTCGTTAGGGTTAGGCCCGAACCAGGCCTCTCCATCCCTCTCCCCTGAGCTTCCCCCTCTCCCTTGGCCCCCATATTCTGCCCTTGGCCACACGGTCCTCAACGCACCTCCCAGCCAACCTGGCCTCCAGCCTCTAGCCCCTTCTCCAGAGTGTGTCCTGCGCAGCCTCCGAGTTGTTTTGTGTGTGTCTACAGACATAATAGATAATATAAAAAATAAGAAAAAGGGCCAGAGGGTTAGCTCAGTGGTTCCGGCACCTGCCTCACAAGTGCAAGGTCCTGAGTTCAATCCCTGGAAACCACATACAATGCTGGGCGTGGAGACTCAGGCCCACCAACGATCAATACCACATACCACAGTGCGGGGCATGGTGGCTCACGCCTGTCATCCCAGCACTCGGGAGGCAGAGACAGGAGGATCGCCGAGTTTGAAGCTTGCCTAGGCTACATTAGTGAGCTCAGAGCCAGCCCGATTTACAAAGTGAGACACTGTCTCAAAAAAAAAAAAAAAAGAAAGAAAAGAAAAAGGAAACATTAAACCACTTTCCTTTTTTTTCTTTGGTTTTTCTGTCTGGTAGTTTAGGCTGGCCTTGAAATTCACTATGTAGGGCTGAGGACTTAACTCAGTGGTTCTGGGCCTGCCTCACAAGCACAAGGTCACAAATTTGATCTCCTGTTCAGGGGGTGGGGGGGATTCACTATGTAGGCCAGGCTAGCCTAGAACTCAGCAATCATCCTGTCTCGGCCTCCAGAGAGCTGGAATTACAGGCATGCACCATCATGCCTGGCTCTAAACCACTTTTAAATTCATCAAAGAAGATACCATAAGAAGAATCAGCTTATTTATGTATTTACTTACTTATTTTAGTACTGGGGATTGAATTTAGAGCCTTTATAATCACATGAATCTAAAATGCCATCCTTTATTTTCTACTTGACACAAGATCTTTCTAAATCTAAATTCCCTAGGCTGGACTTGAAGTTGCAGTTCTCCTGCCTTAGCTTCCTAGAGTCCTGGGATTATAGGTGTGTGCCTCCATATCTGGCTGAAAAAAATGTATTAAACCATTTTGACTCAATGAGAAGTAGAAAAACATTTTCAAAATTTGAACCCTTAGGGCTGGAGGGTTAGCTCAGTGGTTCCGGCACCTGCCTTGCAAGCGCAAGGACCTGAGTTCGATCCCCGGTTACCACATATAATGCTGGGCGTGGTGGCTCACGCCTGTAATCCCAGCACTCGGGAGGCAGAGACAGGAGGATTGCTGAGTTCGCGGCGGCTTGCCTGGGCACCATAGTGAGCTCAGGGCCAGCCTGAACTACA
>PVIC010024833.1:0-25739 GCA_004025085.1 Thryonomys swinderianus
CAGAACAAGGACAAGACCTTTCATTGTCTCTGTGAGGGTCAGAAGAGGATTCACATACCGAACTCATCTGCTGAGGCTAAATTGTATGATAAGCCCACTGACTTTGGTTTTTTTGTGGTACTGGGGATCAAACTCAGGAACTTGGGTTTGACAAGCATGCCACTGAGATAAATCCTCTGACTCTGGAGCCATCCAGAAAGTAAAAGAGGGATATGAACAGCTGTGAGCTCCTCATAGTTCTGACCCATGCAGCACAGTCCCAAGCCAGCACTGCCCTGATGTGGCCTGGCTTGTAGTAAGGCAGGAGACTGGAGCACTTGACACTGGGACTCGGGATCAACTCCATTTTAATAATCTGATGGTCTGGTGAAGTTGGGAGCTCTGGATTTTTAAAAAGAAATTTACATGTGTTCATAATCTGTCTTAGATTAAGAGCTAAGAGCACTGAATTTAGAATTAAAATAACAGCCTAGGTTTGAAGTTCACATCTATTCTACCTGGCTGTGCCACCTGAAGCAGATTACCTAGTATCTGTTATTTTCAGCATTTATAAGATGGGGATAAACCTCACTTGCAGAGCTGAATCAAAGAACTAAAAGGCTGTACACGACAAGAATGTAACAAATGCTAAGTATCCTCATTTTTCAACTTCAGGAAACTCAGTTTAAAGCCTTCTCCTTGGCTGTGAGAAGTTTATTCAGGTATTGTCTTTTCTTTGAGCTGGGACTCACATTCTAACTAGAACATGGCTTGTACCTTTTGGTATTAGAACTTGGTGTTTAAATGCAATGAAGACCTTGGAAGCATTATTTGCCTAGACGCCCTTGGTTTTTGAAATTGCTTTTGCTATGTGGGTATTATGGGCTGGGTGCTCACGTCTGGGGTGAGTGGTTCCCAGGAAAACCTGATTTGTGCCACACCAGCCAAGCAGATGCACCACCCAGCCTTCCTGAGGGGCACTTGTTGAATTGATCAAGAAAAGGGAAATATAGAACTGGGGATCTAGCTCAAGTGGTTCTGTGCCTGCCTTACAAGAAAAGGGAAATACGGTAGCAGCCTTTCCAGCTAACTGCCACTTAAATGACTTAGTGTCCTGGGACAGAGTTCCCACAACATGCTGTGTGTTTGGTCTGGAAGTCCATGCCAGCATATGAAGCATGTGTCTCTTCCTGGGCTTGTGTTGCAGGGTTACTAGAAGGCAATTACCTTTACCCTCAAACCTCCTAAGGCCTATTTGCGGATATATCATTATTATGTAAAATTGTTAAGTATTATTTAAACCAGTGAACTATGAGCATGAAAAGAAAGTGGTTGATTCTGAGGAAAAGTGAATGACATGGAAGAACTCTAAAAAATCAGCCCCCTCCCATTTAAAGAGCCAGTTCAAAAATGGGCATCTGAAATGAACAGACACTTCTCAGAGGAAGAAGTAAAAGCAGCCAAGAAACACATGAAGAAATGCTCAGCATCACTGGTCGATTGAGAGATGCAGATGCAAACAACACTGAGATTTCATTTCACTCCACAAAGAATGGCTGCTATTATGAAATTAACCAACAACAAATGCTGGCGAGGCTATGGGGAAAAAAGAATCCTTGTGCACTGTTGCTGGAAATGTAGACTGGTACAACCACTATGGAGATCAGTGTAGAGATTCCTCAAAAAACTAGGATTAGAGGTCCCATTTGACTCTGCAATCCCCCTCCTAGGAATATACATGAAAGAATTTAAAGATTCATATCACAGTGACATATATATACCCCTGTTTATAGCAGCTCAGTTCATAATAGCTAAATTCTGGAAACAACCCAAATGCCCATCAACCGGAGACTGGATAAAGAAGATGTGGGTTTTTTAATAAAATGGAATATTGCTCTGCCATAAAGAATGATACATTTCAGTCATTTATACTCAAATGGACATACCTTGAGGATATACTCATAAATGAAATAAATAGGTCACAGATGTGTAAATACCATATTTTTTCCTCTGGCATGGGAATCTGAAGATATAAATGAGTTCTAGAATGTATGATAAATATTGTGAAAATATTTAAAGGGAAAAGGGTGGGGGTAAGGAGGGGAAAGAAAAACATATGTTAAAAAAGGAAAGAAAGTATATGTATATAGGGGTGGGGGAGTTGTAGTGTGGGTAGGGGAATGAGGAAAAATGAGGATTAAATCATGTCATATACTGGTATAAATTTTCACTATTGAATATAATCATGATGTGTATATAAAATTTATCAATAAAGAATTCAGTTAGGGCCGGGGATTTAGCTCAGTTGCTCTGGCATCTGCTTCACAAGCGCAAGGTCCCAAGTTTGATCCCCATACCACATAGCACAGTGCCAGGCAGGTAGCTCACACCTGTAATCCCAGCACTTGGGAGGCAGAAGCAGGAGGGTTTCTGTGAGTTCAAGGCTAACCTACGCTACATTGTGAGCTCAGGACCAGCCTGATCTACAATGTGAGACCCTGTCCCCCCCAAAAAAAGGAATTCAATTAACAAAAAAACACTTGGTATAAAAAAATTACCACTGTGTCAAGCCTGGGCAAGGAACCATAAAAGAGAGGAGAGAGCCGGGCGTGGTGGCTCACGCCTGTCATCCCAGCACTCGGGAGGCAGAGACAGGAGGATTGCTGAGTTCCAGGCTTGCCTGGGCTACACAGTGAACTCAGAGCCAGCCTCAACTACAAAGCAAGACCCTGTCTCAAAAAAAAAAAAAAAGAGAGAGAGAGGAGAGAAAAAAGAAAGTCTTCCCTGCATCCAAAGGAAATCAGCTCTTAAAATTGATCCTTATTTCCTTCCTTCACTTTTCCCTTCCTTTTATCCTTTCTCTGTCTCTCTTTTTTCCACTCTTCTTATTTTTCTTCCTTCTTCCCTCAATTTGTTAGTGTCTGCGTAGACTGCTGTGGTAGACCGAGGTGGCAGGGTTGCTGTCCTCTTCTCACCTCGCCGTGTGTCTGTGGCTGGGAGGGGAGAGCTCTCCCCACACAGAGAGGGGCCACTGACCGAGGTGCCGTGCCTGTGCTTCTCAGCGGCAGCCACTGATACACTTCTGGGATGTGACTCGACACTGCTGCAGCCGCTGCCTTAGTTCTCCATCGCTGGTAAACCGTCAGCACAGTCAGCAGTTTCAAGCTCCAGGCTCCTGCGCGGACGAACGTCAGCACACTGTAGAGCTTGCCCGACCGCACGTGGCCTGCTCCCCCTCACAGGATGCTCCCTGTTTGCTTTTTGCTTCCAGACCAGCCAGGGTGCATCCCATGGATGGTTTACCTTCTTCTCTTAAAAGCTTCTTCTGTGAGTGCAGGTGGCCCAAGCTGATCTCTCCTTTAGTCGGTTGCAAGGCAGTTGATGGGTCATCCAGTCATATGCCATCATACTCATACTGAAGGGCAGAGGCTTCCCGGGGATATCCTTGCTCAGGACCCTTTGAGCATCCTGCATGCCATGAGGCTCTGCAGGAGTCCTGGCTGAGAAGGAAAGACAATGCCTGAAGGAAATTCAGCCAACCTCCCTGCAGTACTCTGGCCAAAGAGTTTTATGGCAGCTGTATCCCTTCTTCCACATACCTTGCTGCTGACCCCTGGTCCTTCCAGAAGACTGATTTTCTTTGTTCTATTACAGTATGAAAGTGGCCTGGATCTCTTCATAATCGGAATACCTGTAACCCTGCCGATTTAAATTTTTTCTGCCAAATACTAAGTAGGCATTTGTTGATTAGTAGATTTGGACACTTGAGCCCATAAGTTCGCTTAAGTCTTCATTCTCCTTAATTATCGGGGTAGTTAAAGCAAAATGAATTCCTGCTTGGTTGACTCAGCAGTGATTATGGCTCAGAACCTAGCGGCAACAAATATAATGACATAATCAATTTAATACTTAGGCAATAGCTTAAGTACAGTGCTTTTCTTTTTATCACACACACATTGATTCATACCATTCTGGGTCTGAACAAGTTCAAGGTAAAAGTTCAACTATGAATGGAAGCTGAGTTTGTAGTCTAGCACATGAGAGACAAAGGTTGTGTTTTGAGCAAGCGGATTCTAGAATTAGACCAACAAGACAACATCCCCCCCCTGGCCTGTGGCCACTAGTCTAATTAAATATTCTGTTTCTGGCTTGGCTATTCTACTTCAATTTGCATTTCTGGTGAAGACCAAATAAATGAACTAATGTGAACAACATTAATTATGTTTAGTCTAATAAGATTGTATGTATTAGCTGGCAAAACAGCAGATACCAGAATGCTATATTCATAGGTTTCTCATGTGAACATAAGTCATGCCCAGTCATCTCTTAGGTGCAGAGCAAAAATCATTAACAGTGGAATTTGTTCCATTTTTCTAAGCAAATGACTTGTGCTTTGCAGGTGAGTCTTAATCAGCTTGGGAAAGCCACCCAGCTCGCTGTGCGGGGTAGAAGCAGTGTCTCACCACTGCATGACCAGCATCCCTGATCAGCCTCTCCAGGGGGGTTCGTACAGACCACAGCGACAGACGGAAAGGAAACGAAGAAATCTTTCAGAAACAGTGGGAATGTGACCATTTAAAATAATGGGAATTCATTACCAAGCCCCCCTGCCCCTCCCGTTTACCGGTAATGCCATTCAGTAGGCAACTTGCAGGGACTCGCAAACCAATTTAGCTGCATTTGCAAATTGGACGGTTATCCCTTCTCCTCACCCCCCACTAAGTCCAACTCGGGGGAAATGCCTCGCATTTGATAAATTGCACATTTGTTTCGGTTTCCCATCTAGGAATGGCACCTAGGCCATTTAGGAGTCGTTTGGGCGATTGCTTTAAGCCATGACTCTTTACTGCCTAGAAGCAATTACTCCGGGGGTTGAAGTGACCTTAAAGGAGTTGTTGGAGCTTGGAAACTGAATCTACAGTATTTTTGCAAGACACGGCTGCATATCAAAGAGCTCCCCATTGTCAAAACAGAAAGATATGTGTAAAGAGAAATGTAAACCATCCTGCTGGGTTGTGGAACAGAGAATGCCATCTGCATCACATGGCATAGAGGAAACTGATTATGTTGGGACCTCTATTTCATAGCAGATGGGTTCATTAAATTTAATAGCCTCCAGAGCCTTTAGAAACCATGTTAAAAACATGTGGAGCATGCTGTGACACTTCACTTCTGGCCCTGCAGTCATTATAACTCTGGCACACACTATAAATATTACAGTACTTTATTTCCATTTTAACAGATTACTATTATAATTATTTTTTGTCAGGAGATGCTGATATTAAAATTACAAGTGTGTTCCCTGATTCGGGGTACCACTCATACTTCTTCAGAGATTCTCCTCTTCCATTTATGCTGCACTCCTCTATCAAATACTTGAATTTTTTTTTCTTCTAGCACCACCTTTTTTTCCTTGGAAATGGTTTCATAAAACTACAAGTGAGTGGTATAAACTTACCTTAAGGAAAGATGTTCTAACACCTAAGCATGCAAACTAGTAGAAGAGCTTAGCACTGAATGTGAAAGCGATTTTTAATATTTCAGGTATTTATTACTGATTCTCCTTTTAGCGGTTAACAACTTGACCTGTCTGTAATAAAAGACCAGCCTACATCTTCCTCCCTATAGAAGTGAGTAAGGCCACTAAGCCTGCGTAATCACATAGCATGATGGGTTGTTCAGCACTCTTTGTTTGCAAGTGACACCTACCAACTCAAAGTAGCAAAAGTCCTAAGTGAAATGTGTTGACTCTTAGAAACAGGAGGTCCATGCAGTTCTGTCCTGAGGCGTGACTAGTTGCAGGGACCCATTTCATACTATTCTGACTCGTCACTTGACTCCTGTTGGCTTTACTTCTGGGCAGGCTCTCTGCACAGTGGCAGTGATGGTCTCTATCATCCTCTGTCTCTCTTAATGCTTAGAGCCCTTTCTCTTGTAGCATCTGCATCCAACCTGTGACAGATAAGCCTGTTCCACTCACAGCCTCACACGGAGAAGTGAAATGTGGCTACTTACTGAGTCTCATCAAGTGGGAAGAAATCAGTCCCATTGGAAAATTATGCTGGAAGTACTGAAAAATACTTGCGTCTTACACAGAACTTGTCTGTAGAAGCTAAAACCAGTCCATTCCCTGAATTATGTGACATGATCACTGTAGTTCCTTATGTTCCATGCATGGAAGCCATAAGCTCTTTGTCTTGTCACATACTTTCATGGACCTTTGACGTCTAAAACACATGGAGGCAGCACCACACTGGGAGGCTCTAGGAAGTGGAGGTGCTCCTTCCCAGTGCTTAGGGAAGCCCCTAAGCACACTTCGGCTCCTTCCTCCTTGGCACAGCGTGGCCTCAGTAATTATGCATCAACTTCTTTTTTTTTTTTTTTTTTTTTTGAGACAGGGTCTTACTTTGTAGTTCAGGCTAGCCCTGCGCTCACTATGTAGCCCAGGCAAGCCGCCGCTAACTCAGCAATCCTCCTGTCTCTGCCTCCCGAGTGCTGGGATTACAGGCGTGAGCCACCACGCCCAGCACTGTGGTATGTGGTATTGATTGCTGGTGGGCGTGAGTCACCACGCCCAGCATTGTATGTGGTTACCAGGATCGAACTCAGGACCTTGCACTTGCGAGGCAGGCACCGGAACCACCGAGCTAAATCTCCAGCCCTATGCATCAACTTCTGATTGCAGTTATTTAAGATTCTCTACTGTGGATTCTGCATTGTACCATTATGTTTATACCAAGATAGTGGGTTCAAAAGATGGCTCTGGGGATCAGGATAGCTATTGAAGAAAATCAAACTGGATAATGATGATAGTGATATTTCATAATCTCTGCCTTCTTTTTCTCTATCACCTTAGATATTCAAAAGTTGGGTAGATCCAGGAGCAGCCTCAGCAGGGACAGAGACTATCAACGGGCAGGACACATGGAAAGCTGTAGCCAGTCTCTTTCTTCCTTCTTTATGGAACACAGCCTTTGTGCTTTTTCTCAAGTCTCTGCTCTGTTTTTATGCTCTTTACAGATCAGTGCTGTTCTCCCCTGTCCTAGGCCCGGGTAAAGCATGGCCTCCTCTGAGTGCTGGCTTTAAATAATGTCCCAATTCAAACCCACCAGAGATGAACTCAGTGTTTGTGTATCTTGCATTTACATTTCTGAGAAAATGATGTAAGTCACTCCTGCCCGTGGTTCCACTGAGGTCAGAAGCCTCCTTATGCAAGAAGCTGTGGCTCAGAAACAGATCAGACCGCATCATGGATGGCGGATTCTGTGAGAACGACGCACTAGAGATACAGAAGGGAGGGATCCTGGATTCTGAAGAAGATGTCATTTCCAGAGCTCTGTCTTCCTTCCTACCTAAGCTTCTGTATGTTACAGCCGACTGCAGGCTCAGAGCCTCCTTTGAGCCCCAGTCTCCCCCGAGAAGATGTTCCAACCTGTCCTATTCTATACCCTTGACCCTGCCCTTCCTTCTTACACTGTCTCAGCTGCGTGCTGACGAATCCTCTCTGTGGGGCCTTCTGAGTGTCGAGGCAAGTTTTTTGGCTATCACAAGTGACTCGGTACCATGTTTTCCCCAACTGGCCCAGATACTTGGGCAACTTAGATTTCCAGAGCTGGTTCTCATGCTCTGACATGGTTTAGACTACAATGAACACATTCTTCTTATTACCAGCATGAAGAACAATTAAAATAATCCCAGAGAATCAGGCTGCGGTTTGATATGAGCTGCCAGTTTCTCTTCTATTGTGGTAGGCAAAACTTTTCTTCATGAGAAATATTGAAGTGTTTTGCTATTAATCCATAAGAACTGACATTCCACATGTAAAAGCTCTGTTAGTGAGGCCATGTTCAAAGATATGAGTAAGAATATTTCACCTATCATGGGCTCTTAAACTCTCTGTTTATAAATGCTAGGGAATCGTTCCTTCACTTCTTTGCTTCTTGGCTTTTTATGACCGGTTGGAGGTGACATGGCTACCAGGGGCTCCTTCTGGTCTCATTCTCCTGATGATGCAGCCTCCTGTGAGATGGCCAGACCACACATGACACTTGGGTGCCATTTCCTCAGGGGATGTTCTCTCATCCGAAGCACAGAAAGAAAAGCACAGACAATCATTTATTTGGGCAAAAGGAGCGTGTTCTCCCATCAGTCTCTATTATGTTTAATCAAAGAACCTGGAACATCATCAGCACCATTTCCAGGTTTTGGGAGTAAGTGCTAAGCACCGTGGTCATTCTCTTTCCAAGGGGTCTGGTCAGAGGTGGTGCAAAGTGAGGTGCATGCAGGCTGCTCACCCCATCTACCTCTCCCTCTGCTGCCCGTGGTGACAGTAGGGTTTGTTTTTGCCCAAAAGGTCCTTTCTTTGAAAACACAGGGTTCACACCCCTCTTTTGTCATGGATTATGTCTACTATTCCCCAGGGAAGGAACCAGTGAGATGCATTATCCCCCACACTTACAGGATCCCCTCTCCACAAGACCACATTAGACAAGTTTTTTTTTTTTAAATGTCTACCCCTGAAAAACATTTGAAGACTTCCTCTGGAATAACTTCACAACAAGTTGAGATGTTTTCAGTGTCAGCTGGTGAACTGGAGAACAGTTTTAAGGATGGTAAGATCACCCTGGCTCAAAATCTTTTAGGCAAGACTTAAGTCTTAAACCTTTGAAGCTTGATCACCTGGCTCCAGTTTGCTTCTTTCAGCCCAGCCTTTCTCCAACCTCTACACAGGCCAGCCAGTCCGGCCTTTCCTACCCCTGGAGACCCTCCCCAGAGCCAACTCTGGAGTGCTGTTTCTGCCCTGGACCGCCCACACACTCTTCCTTCTCCCGGAAGCAGCCTCTCCACCCTCTGCCACAGCTGGAACCCTCTGTGCATATCCTTTGCTCTAAGAGTCGTGAGCATCTCTTCTGGGACCCCTCTTCTGTTGTCCTGGATGGACCCTGCAGTGGAGGCTCATGACATGTTCCTGGAGAAGGTAGTCCTAACCTGGAATTTCTTATATTCCACCAAGATACCTACTACATTCACTTTTATCCGATTCAACTATAAACTCCTCAAGGAGATGGATATTGTCTGATTCACTTCGGAGTCTGGACATAAGTGTTTATACCCACTTGGGTGGATGAACCACTTGGAGTGGAGCTCTTAAGCTTAGACGTGTCCTTTTATAACTGTTAGGTATGAATGGCATGCTCGCCGGTATCCATGCAGCGTGTTGCATGCTTGCTCAGGGCTGTCTTTGGTACACACCTGATCAAAGGGTTCAGCCCCTGTGACTGGGCTTCTCTCTCCAGTGTCCGACACCTCTCCCTCAGTGAAGCATTTTGTAACATACATATAAATGGTCTTGAGTAATGAGTCTCATCTTTGAGGAACTAGGATAGTGCATTCTGAATGGTAAGGGTGGTTTAATGTCACATGTATCATTGTTAAAATGAAATTAGTCATATTTGTCCCCGTATTTTAAAATAGAAACTTTCTAAAGGGGCTTTGGCACTGGATCATTTATGGTTGTTAGGAATAAAATGGGCATTCATGGAATCCATAAAAATAATTTTCTACGTGGGCCGGAGATTTAGCTCAGTGGTTCCGGTGCCTGTCTCACAAGCGCAAGGTCCTGAGCTTGATCCCGGTAACCACATATAGTGCTGAGTGTGGAGACTCACGCCCACCAGCCATCAATACCACATACCACAGTGCCGGGCGTGGCGGCTCACGCCTGTCATCCCAGCACTCAGGAGGCAGAGACAGGAGGATTGCTGAGTTTGAGGCTTGCCTGGGCCACATAGTGAGCTCAGGGCCAGTCCAAACTACAAAGAGAAGACCCTGTCTCAAAAATAATAATAATAATAATAATAATTCTCTATGTGTATTTTCATCTCCTGACTTCCTGTGCTTTTTGTGTATTGTGTCCAAGAATCTTACCCTAGTCAGCAGAGCCCCAGGAAACTGACCAGTCTGTCCCTTTGACAACAGCAGCCATGATGATCTTTGGTTGTTTCCGAACCTCAGATTTCTCCCAGCTCCTGCGCTTTGGTACGGGATTTCCCTTGTCAGCTGGGAATACCAGCCTCCTGCTCCGCTCTTCTTCTGCAGGGAGATTTCTGCCCACGTGTCAGGTTCCTGCTAAAATGTCATCCTTCATGTCCACATTGATTTTCCATCCCAGGTCCCAGAAGGTTCCTTCATGGAAATTACTGTCATTTGTACTTGTTTTGATGAGGTGCCTTGATTTTCCCCATAAAACTTTTTTCCATTTATGTCTCACCAACAAGAATGGAAGGAATAGGCAAAGTCTGCCGTGTGGTCCGGTGACCCACTTACGTGCCTGGCACATGGTAGGTTCTCAGTGCTGACTCAGGTGGAATAGTTGCTTATTCTCAGCCATGCCACCTGTCTCTGTTATGCCTCACTAATTTGTTTCTCCTATTTTACAGTACCCCTTTCCTACATTCATACAATGAGACCCCCAAAATTTGGAGAAGTAATATAGAATATTGTGGTAACCAAAAATAATGTTCACAATATGATACCAAAATACACACACACACACACACACACACACACACACACCTCTTATTTGTCTCCCATTTGAAAGCCTACCTCAGTGGTCACATTCCAGTCTGAGAGAACTGATTTGTATGAATAGCAGTCACTGATTTTAGATGAGGAACAGAGACATTTCTGGGTGAGCCTGATATCTGCGATCCTCTCTTCCTGTATATACTTTTGAATCCAATAGGTTGGGAAGGGAGTTGATTCCTTAAAGCGTATTGTTTACACTACCTTACTTGAGTCTGATGGAAAAGTTCCTAACAGTGGTTTTCTTGCTAAAGATATGGTTATGGATGAAGTGTGGAATGCGATTTTTTGTTTTTGGTAAGGGATCATCATAATTTAGGTGGACTCCAGAGAAACTTGATATTGGGAGAGGCCCAGAAAAATATTTAGGGCCATGCAGCTTCTTTAGCATTAACACTGAGCTCTCCAATAAGATACAGAAGTTCTCTGCTTTTAATTACTGTCCATATTCAGGCCAAGGTAATTACTGTGGGCCAGACTAGAAAGTAAAATTCCCAGGAAGACCAATATCATGATGGAATAATAGTGTTTCCTAAAAAGATACTAAGAAACCCTTAATGAATTAGCGTTTTGACTTTGTAACAGAATACTAAGTGAACAGGAAGGGGCGGAGTCATAGATCTTTGGCAGCTGTTTGCCCTCATAGTCCTTGGTAATCTGCTTCTTATTTAGTTTTCTGTTATGAAAAAGCACAGTGTTTTCAAGAAATATTGATCAGTGCCTGACAATTTATAGGGAACAAAACTAAACTGTGTTCAAAAAACTTTTCTCTAAAAATGAGATTACTGGCTATTGAAATATGTGGGTTTTTACTTGGAAAGTGTTGCGGTTTTGTTAAACATAAGTTATGCAAAGGTTAAAATAATCTTAATTTTAACTATTAATATTATCAAGAACAGATTTTTCAACCAAGTCCAACTGAATGGAAACAAGAACAAACTTGGAAAAGAAAATTGGTGGCTAAGAATGCAGAGATGCATCGAGCAAGGGCTGTGCTTTGGCCGCAGTAGGCACATTCACAGCAGCCTTTGCTGCACTGGCAGGGCCACACATTTTTGTAAGGTCTAGTGATTTCCCCAGACTGCGTGGAATCTAGACCGAATTTGGCCATTTGCCATTTCTCATGCAATGATAATATCCAACACAGGGCTGGGTTAGGAGCACTCAGAATATATGGCCTTTGTAGTCCACGTAGAGCTCAACTGCCCCTTGTCTCTCTGTAGCTTGGTGGCAAGCAGAAGGGGTTATTCTTTAGCCACAGTTGTTTTCAGGGACACTTGTAAAACTAGACATGGGATGACCTAAATCCTTTACCAGCACCTACTAAGCTAAGTGTTAGTTCCTCGTGCTAGGCACCAGGTTTTTTTAATTTTCATTTTTAGGAAATACAGTTTAAGTTCCTGCAGTTAATAATCAAAGGACTGCGGATTAAGTCCAGTGGTTCTGGCATCTCCCTTGCAAGTGCAAGATCCTAAGATTGAACCCTGGTACCAAAAAACCCAAAACAAATCCCCCCCCAAAAAAAACATAATTGAAGGTCATTGGGTAGCTTGTAATTGTTCAATTATTTTTGGTAATTATTGGTATCTTCCAATATTTGGCAATTGGGCAGTTTATAATTCTTCAGTTTTTTCTGGTAGTTATTGGTATGCTCCAATATTTAGCAAAGAAGCTGTAAGTCCTCCTCTCACAACCTTACTCTAGGCCACCATGAAAACAAGTCTCATGCCAGTTCCATAACACATACAGACATTTGTTCACAAGCATGCACAAAAGCACTTTGTTCAGAAAGCCCAAGCAAATCCTCGTTCTCTACCCTTTCAGGGGCCTAATAGTATCTTGCATTAGAGCACATGCATTGTTTGTAGGCTTCTTTTCTGCTTCTGTCTGGATTCAGGTGACTGAGAGATTTGAGTCATTTATTTAAAAACCAGTTTTGGAGCACTAATCCTGAAGAGAGAGCTCCTGAAGTACTCTTGGAATTCTTGCAGAAATGTGCCAAACCAATCCAAAGTGGACACTTCTGTTTTCACTACTGAGAATTCATTTCTATTATAGTTATGATAGTCATTGTCCATTATAGGCTTTGATAATACACTGGCATTGATCAGATATAAACAGCCACAGCACAGGTAACCCTTTGCTTAAGTATGAGTCAGAATGCATAATCTTTATTAGGGCAACTGACCATCGCTGAGACTAAACACATTTCCATGCTTTTATTGGTGTTCATTCACATGTATATTACATCATGTGTACTGAAGATTCTACAGTAAATTGTATCCCAGAAAAAGTGCTATGTTACCTACTCTCAGGTTTCTTTTTTGTCAAGTTGAAACAATAGCAATGGTGATACCACTGAGTTATGAAGACCTGAAACAGGTAGTGCTTCCTAACTGCATGATGAGCACATAGCAAGTGAATGATAAAATGCTGATCATTATTATCTAGCAGATGGGAATACTACTACTTGTAGTTTCATCCACATGGTTTTGTTGAATGAATTCTGCCGCCCTTGTATTTTAAAACTGCCACATTCTGTTGTTCTTCAAAAGAAAGGGGTCCAGGGCCAGAGATTTAACTCAGAGGTTCAGTGCCTGCCTAGCAAGCACAAGGTCCCTGGTTTGATCCCCAGTAATCACATACAGTACCCAGCGTGGTAACTCATTCACACTTGTATTCCCAGCATTCTGGAGGCAGAGGCAGGAGGATTGCTGAGTTGGAGGTTTGCCTGGGCTACATAGTGAACTCAGGGCCAGCCTGAAATACAAAGTGAGACCATATCTCAAAAATGGGGGGGGGTGTCCAGAGTCTCAGGCTCTCTTTCTCCTCTCTCTCTGTCTCTCTCTCCCTCTGTTTCTCTTTCTCTGTCTCTCTATCTCTCTCCCTCTGTCTCTCCGTGTCTCTCTCTCTCTCTCTCTGTCTCAGTCCTTATACTAGGTGAACTCAAGACATTTTCACTAAGCTACATCCTTGGCCATTTTGGATTTTTGTTTGTTTCTTTGTTTTATTTGGAGACAAGGCCGTGCTAAGTTACTAAGTTACATGGCTCTAGGTGGGGCTTGGATTTCAGTTCTCTTGTCTCCCCACATCTGGCTGCCTCAGAAATTTGTATGGCTATAGAATTTGCAAACTAATAGAGCTAGAAGTAGCTCCAATCCCAGCAGCTGCTGTGCTGTGTTCTTCCCACAGTGCATGGGTCTTATCTGAGCAGCACAGCTAAGGGTAACCAGGAAGAACTGTCATTAAAAGACAGCTAAAGTCACCCCAGCCCAGTGCCTTTGCTTCTCCATCTGGTGGTCCTGTTACTCCACATTTCAGAGGATCAAGCTGGGACTCGGAGAGATGGAGCCTTTGCCTATAGAGACTGGATAATTAGTGCATCTGATGGAATTCAGCCCAAGGTCAACCGTGGAGGTGTGGGCTGCGTGTCAGACCTGATGTCTTCTGCAGACGGGTGGAGGGGAATCAAGCTGAACTGGCTGCTTTCTGAGGGCAGATATTCTGAGTATGCCTGAGGAGGATTACCAGTATCAGTTACATTTCCACAGACTGGTGTTCTACCATTTTCACTGGATTTTGAAAACTCTCGCGGTGCCTACCTTGAAAGTTGATGGCACGGGAGCCAGGCTTGTCCTGAATTACACTCCCTAGAGCCTTGGCAACCCAAGATAGGAAACTTTAAATTTTGCAATATGTATCTCTTACATGGAACATTCTCTGTTCTGTATTAAAGGGCAGAAGGAAAACTCAGCTCATCACACTTGTAAAAGAAACCACAGCATTCCTGAGTCTGCATCTCAAGTCATAACAATTCCATTTGATGGGCTTTTAAATATCCTGGAGTTTGCATTTCGAATGTGTTATACATCACAACAGGATTTTAATGGTGTTATCACAGCAAACACTGTAATCACATCTTATAATTTGTATAACTACCACTGCTGTCGCTGTGTGAAAAATCAAGTTATTTCTGATGTACACAGTTTCTTTCCTAGAGGAGACTCAGGGTCCTGAAGCAAACTCTTCATGGACATTTTAAATGACTTTGGGTGGTAGATTCGGCTCTCGCCATAGAAGTCAGGAAGGTAATCAGCTATTTAAGGAGGAGATCAAAATACCAGATAGTCAGTTGAACAAGACAACATGAGCCTTGGCTAAAAACTAAATAACTCTGTTTTTAAAATGGGTAATAGATCCACATAGACATTTCTCGAAAGAACACGTGCAAAATGCTCAGTATCACAATCACCAGGGAAGTGTATGTCAAAACCACGTCAAGTATCTCCTCACTCTTGTTAGAATGGCTACTGACAGAAGATAACAATGCTGGTGAGGACAGGGAGAAAAGGGATTCCTTGAACACTGTAGAGGCTGATATAAAATAATACAACCAATAGGGAAAACAACATGGAAATTCCTTTAAAAATAAAAAATAGAACCACTATATGCTAGCAGTCCTACTCCTATGTATATATCCAGATGTAATAAATGTGTTGAAGAGACATCTTCACTCCCGTGTTTATTACAACACTGTTCCCAATAGTCAAGAAATGGAAATAACCTATGTGTCTGTCAGCTGATGAATAGACAAAGAAAATGTGGCACGTACACACCAGGGGATAGAATTTAGCCACAAAAACAGAATGAATTCCTGTCATTTGTAACAATATGGATAGAACTGGAGATCGTTATGTTAAATAAAATAAGCCAGACACAGAAGACAAGTGGAACATGATCTGTCTCATCTGTGGAATTTAAGAAAGCTGATCTCAATTGCTAGTTACCACAGGCCAGGGAGAGTGGGTGTACTGAGGGAGAGAGAGATGGTGGGTAATAAGCTATAGCTGCATGGGAGAAAGAGGTTCTCATGCGCTCTCATACAACAGGTTGTCTACAGATAATGCACTTCACATTTCAAGATGCTAGAAGAAAGGATTTGGATGCTTTTTGCCATAAAGAAGTGATGGATCTTTGAGGATATGCTGGACCTGATTTAAACATTATATAATCTATATACGTGTTGAAATATCACATGATACTTTCTTACTATGTACCTTTTTTTCTGTTTTTATATGTAAGTTAAAAATGAATTTAAATATACCCCAGTTCACAGACTCAGTTGTCTGTACAATTCTGGCTGCAAACCAAACTTGATGAGAACTGAATCAGATTTCCCCCGAGGTCAACATTGAACCGGACCATCGAATCTAATTCGGTTCTCATCCAAATCAGTTTGTGACCAGCATCATGGAGAGAATCAAGCTTGTGAGCCCTGGTACCACTGTACAGGTATCGAAATATCATATGATGCTTTATGACTATGTAGATTTTTTTTTTTTTGAGACAGGGTCTCGCTTTGCATTTCAGGCTGGCCCTGAGCTCACTCTGTAGCCTAGGCAAGCCTTGAACTCAGCAATCCTCCTGTCTCTGCCTCCCGAGTGCTGGGATTACAGGTGTGAGCCACCGCGCCCAGCACTACTATGTAGATTTTTATGTCTCAGTTGAAAATGAATTTAAATTCAAAGCAAAAAATCAACACCTGCAAACTGGGTTTTCATTGCGCCTTCTGGTCACCCTGCATTTCACAGTAAGACCATCTCCTAGCCCGGCCACAGGCCTTGGAAGAGGCTGTCCAGGGAACCTGGCCTCCAGGAGCCCTTCTGGGCCACCCGGCTCCACCCGCCGCTCTGTGCCCACGTTGGCTTATCAGGGCCGGGAGGAAACACAAGTAGCACTGTTGGATGTTTCTTGCCTGAGCTGTTTTGTTTTGTTTTGTTTTGTTTTGTTTCCTCTACCTATATCATGTTAGGTTGTCTTTTTTAAAATCAGAGTTTATCCAGTTTAATCTGTCCCTCTATGTTAGTCACTTCCAAATGTTCACCTCCCAGTCAGTCCTATATTCAAGCCTAGCACTGGAATCCTACAGAGAAAGATTGGGGCTCATGAGGATGTGGAAGAGAGGCTCTGGGACAGTGTCAAGAGTCACAGGAAAAATAGGATCGAATTGCTCTAGAAGAAATGGGAGAAGTGGAAAAGGCAGAGAGGAGAGAGCAGCAGACTTGGCGAGCAGGCAGGAGAGGAAGTGACGGGAGCCCCTGCCGGGAACAGGGAGAGCTCTTAGGCTTCTTACTTGCTCTGCTGCAATTTAAGGCCATGCTGCTCACCAAAAATCCTCTAGGTTTCCACAAGGACCCTCAAAGAGGGTTTCTGGGGAAAGGTATGAGGAGGTTCTAGCTTTGCTGTCTCTGCACTTCCAGGAAGAGGGTCAGGAGCATGCATTTAGGGTGTTGAGGCAGCCCCAGCCAGAGCTAATACAGCAGCAGAGGGAGCTCAGAAAATCTGAGGGCAGTATCTTCCCCGGACCCCCAGCAGCAGAGCTGTGGGGCGTCTCCTATGCGAGATGGGGTGGGATTTCTTAGCGACAAGTCCCACTGTTGGGATATCTCACCTTAAAGGTCTTTCTGCCAGGAGTTCAATGGGTTGTCAGATGCCAAAACTCTTTGGGTTGCTTCGGATCTTTTCTTTTCTATAGAGTTATACAGTATCTGTTTGGTAGCTCCTGCAGGTGAAGAATGGAAAGATTAGTGTGGCTTAGGTGACCTCAGGATCTAACATCCACCTTGTGTATGAATTTAAGCAGTTTGTGATCCCGCCAGTCAAACCTTGTTTGTGCACAAATAGGATCTTTTGTGGTAGAGGAACCTACCCCCTCAAAATGTTATGAACAGATTTCTTAGGTTTTCTGTCTGTGAAGTCCTGGTTATGTTTTGTTTTACTGTCAGTTGTTCTCTTCACCTACCTGAATAGCATCACTTGCTATAGGAACATTCAGAAGCCACCCAGCATGAATACAGATCCTCCACTGTATGTCTTATTAGAGAAAGATGTTCTGTAACTTATGTGTGAGAGGGACAGGCCCAGGCCCACTGAAGATGGCCCTTCTAGGCCCCCAAAATAAAAAAAGGGAACAAAAAACATGGCCCAGAATGTTGCTATTGCATGTTACTAGCAGAAGAGGCAAACACCTATGTGAGACAAAAGAGATGTTTATTCTACGCTCAAGCCTTTTTCCTTCTTGCTATTTGAGATGTGCCGTCCCCTGTCTCTCCTGCCTGGCCATCCCCACAGATGCTCTTGAGCCAATCTCGCGTTGATCCCTTCCTGCCTTCTGTTTGCCTGAGAGGTGAGTCCCCCACTCCTACCTGTCTGCAAGGCCTTCCCTTGCTTCCCGGCTGACTTTGTTAATTTGTGGGTCTCAAACTCCAGACCCTTGGCCTTACTCCCCAAGCAAAAAGAATCCTCCCTTCCTCCCTCATAGAACCATTTCCTGTTCTTGATTATACTTAGCATAACTTATCATTGCACATTTCTTAGACTATTTTAAAAATTGTGTCTCTGGCTTACTCTAAGTTGTACATGGTAATGATCAGACTCTCTCTCTCTCTCTCTCTCTCTCTCTCTCCCTTTCTCTTTCTTTCCAATGTCCAACACAGTATCCCACAGAGAGGTAAATGGATGGGGAATTGGTAAAATAATCTCCACCTGGGGGAACACTATTTTGTTTTTACAGTTGAATAATCTGTTGCCTGACATGATGTAAATTCAGTCCCTTTGTAAGTATTGGCTCCTCGGGGGACCTCTCCCTGCTCTGGCCCCACAGCCCAGTCGTCTTTACCCCTGCGGCATCCCAGGGCAGAGTCCTGCCCGGTTCTGTTCTTCCACCACTCAGGGTTGGTGCAGAGCTGATGCTTTTTAGATACATAGCAAGTAAAGAAATAGCATAGAACTATATTACTAGGTCTGATCAGTTTAGCCTGAAAACAGTTAAGAATGTCATGACTTTAGCACTTAATCACCCCCAGTTGATAGACACTGTGAGATTTCATATTTATCTGACCCATCCACAGTTAAAAACACACAAACGCACATGACCAATTTTACAGATTTTACATATGGCCTCCTGAAACCGGTGACACAGCAGTGACACCCCACAGAGCCTGTGTCAGTTTATCTTTGCATATGGCCTGCATACCCCATACCCACAGCATTGTGTGATAGGGTGAAGGAGCCCGGGAGTATATGACTTCAACTTGCTATCTTTTATTATGCTACATTGTCAGAGTTTCCTACAGAGATATGGAAACCATATTAAAGGAATTGTGATTGTTACTCATTCATTTCAGTTAGCAACAAAAAGAAAGATGAAAAGAAGTGAAGCTTACTATTCCCACATGTTCAGAACTGTGCGCCTCTCTGGGGCCTTAACTTTCAGAGTGAGGGAATTCTGAAACAGCCCATTTGAGTCAGTTATGGATAACAACCTGTCTGACTGTTGGCTTAAAACTGTCTTATCAGTTTAAACTCACTGCTTCTTCAAATATTTCAAACCTCATATAGCATTAATGTGCATCATCATGAGGACTTTTTTTAAAGTCTATATCACTATAAACTTTTCATTATTCCTTAAGAATATGAGCCATTAACACAACTGACTTCTAGGCATGAAATGGAAATGTAGATATGATAGTAGAGGAAAAATAAACTTTACCCTCAGGTCCATTAACTGAGGCATTTGAGGTAAACTGGTACAGGAAAGTTAACAAGGGAAAGATTTATCTCATAGGCATGTAGGGGGTTTCACAGTAAAGAAGTGGAGACCCCTAAACTCTGCCTAAAGAGGTTATGCAGCAGGTAATAAATTATAAAGAAGTAACAAGACAGAAGGAAAGGGTCCAACTTAGGGGCAGATAATAAGAACTAATAAGATATTAATACTAATGGAAAGTTTCTCCTATATCTGCTGCTTCTCAATTGCCTTCAGCTCAAAATAAGCCTCATACCAAAGTGTCATATTTGGAGGAAGCATATTCTTTTTTCTGTTTTCCTGCAGAACTGGGGTTTGAACTGTGGCCCTTGGGCTTCCAAGGTAAGCACGGTACCACTTGAGCTAAATCCCCAGCCCTAAGGCAGCATATTCTGCTCCCCCTCACTGTTGTCAGATCCCTTTTTCTACTGGCGGCTTCTGACTAAACCATTACGTGTCTTTGTCTCTGGTACTGTTCGCAGTATTTTTGTATACTTCCCTACTGATGAGCTTTATACTATATTCTGTGACTTCTTTCATCTTTTAACCAGCTGGTCTTATCTCAGTCACAGTCATGTGTGTGTCATAATGGTTTCCAAAGTCCTTTCCTTTTTGTGCTGGTGTAGGACGGTGCCGATCTTAAGGAAGACTGTTCCTTGCCGTAGTTATTCTTTATGCACCCCTGCTCCATCGTCTGTTGAGGGGAGCTTGCTGGCGTCACTACGGAAGACACACTCCCACACTTCCAGTTCGCCCTCGCTCCTGCCTCTGACCCCGCGCTCACAGGCCAGGCTGCGCTGGTCCTGTCCATGCATTCTGCGGTCCTGAGGCAGTGTCTGCTCATTTCAGAAGGGGCTTCTCTTTCAGTTCGCTATCTTTGTGCAGCTGGGCCAGCCCAGAGGAGAGTGACTGGGGAAGCTCAGCCTGAGTCTGAGCTCTGCTCTCACCGTCCTCCAACTGGAAAGCCAGGCTTCTCTGGAACCAGCTTGCCAGGTGAAGATTTTCCTGTCTGGTCTTTAGTGCCTTCCTTGTATTTTTCTTACCTTTTTGTTATGGAGGCTCTATGGGAGTTCTTCAAAGAGAAGATTATTTCTCTGAGCTCTACTCGCTCAGCAGATAAACATGATCAATGCCACAGTAGTGCGAGTCTTAGGTGAACTCTTATCTCCATCGCCAGACTTTGCTTGTTTTCCTGGTGTTATTCGGAGACTAACAAAAAGGTGCCTATACCTATTTCTTGACTGCAGTAGATATTCCTTAGGAATAGCCAGGACGGGCCAGGCACCACCTCCCCGAGGCCAGATCCTGCTGAGCAGGCCAGGGGTAAAGACAGAAATATGGAGAGAAAGTTGCAAGGAAGTTCACTTCATATGTGATTAGACACTTTCCATTTTTAGCCTCATGGTTTAAATTAGCATAATTCCTTTAAAAAGAAAAATTAATTATTTATGACTGTAGCTTTTAACCAAACTGTGCATTTAAAGTAATCGCTCTGGGTAATTTAAATAAAATCTTTTCTGTAAACAGTTTATGCTCATTAGAATGAGAAAACTGTTGGTTTATTTAATTAAAAGGACATTATTGCCAGTTTGGAGTGTCTGTCTTTTTTCTACTTCCAAGTAGAGGGCAGTCACATTGAGACAGATGGGACTTAATTAATTTGTCTCAAAAGTAACCAGATTTTTTCTTTAAAAAAATGTAAAGAAGAAAAATAGACTCCATCTTCTTTTTCAAAAACCCAAGTCATGGGCCACAAGCACAAGGCCCTGAGTTCAATCCCGGTAACCACATACAATGCTGGGTGTAGAGACTCAGGCCCACCAGCCATCAATACCATATACCACAGTGCTGGGCATGGTGGCTCACGCCTGTCATCTCAGCACTCGGGAGGCAGAGGCAGGAGGATTGCTGAGTTCCAGGCTTGCCTGGACTACATAGTGAGCTCAGGGCCAGCCTGAACTACAAAGCGAAACCCTGCCTCAAAAACAAAAAAAAACAAAAAACAAAAAACAAAAAACAAAAAACAAAACCCAAGTCATTAATTTAGCCTACTAGAGAGAAGATCTGACACCTTACTCTGATGAGCGGTCAGTACATACCTAAGTTTAGCCCCTTGCAAGCGCGTGGAACTTCCTCATCAGCCGAGCACAGTCCAGAAAAGATGATTCTAAGCCAGGCTGTCCCGTGCTGCGATCCACAAAGAGAGTGAAAACACAGACCCTACAAAGTGCTTCTCCAGGTGAGCCCTTGCTCTATGCCAGTGCCCACCACGTTCTCAGGATGGTGTTGTCTTTTGGTTACTGGGGAGACCTCTGCACGTCCATGTCTTCAACATTCTCTGGGCAGTGTAACAGCGGGGTGTATCCACAGTGGAGGGTGACTAGGCAGCTGATCCCAGAGGCCCGGGTAGGGCCTCGACACACTGGCTCTGACGGATTTGGGTCTGAGGGCTTACTCAATACTTCCAGTTCATGTGTGGTACCTAGACTTTTTGGTTCTGCACAACATAGTACGGAGCCACTAGCACAGACAAATAATATGTTTTCTTAGTGAATCTGGTCTGTTTGCCTCTGAGAGAAATTCAGTGTGGTCAGACTTAGGAGATTAAAGAGACGCTATTGAATTGTAAAACTAAAGGTCCAAAGGTCAGTACACCTTCAGGTGTGGCTGCAGCCAGGTGTCAGAATTCTGTTAGGAATAGATGTTTTACCATCTCTTGGCCCTGTTTTCTTCAGTGTGACTCTATTCTGAGATGACTCCCTCTTCTTTCAGTGTCAAGATTGTCACCACCACCTTCAGATTTACATCGTACCAGGGAATCCCCTGCTTACACAAGAAAAATCTTGTCTTTAGGGTTCTACCTAGCCCTCGTGCTCAGGGCCTCCACCACGTGCCTTCTCTGTTTAAACTGATCTCTTGCCCATAGGACAGAGAGTTCTGATGGGCCAGGCAGGAGTAACATGTCTATCCTTGGATTAAAGCATAGGGAGATCCTTTCACCAGTCCGCTGGTGAAATCTCAGACTAGGGGATATCTTTGCCTCGGAGAGTATTAGCATGCCATTGTCAGAAGAAGGAGGAAGAGATTTTGTGCAGCAGAAGCTTCCTTTGCTCCATTTCTCTTCCAGATGTAATAGCCCATGAATCTAAGCAACTCCTGCTACTTTCCTTCCACGCCTATGGAGAGTTTGTGCAAGCCTGGGGATGACAGATTTAAACATTCATGGAGATTAAACTGATGTCTATAAAAAGGGGAAAGATAGGAGTTGCATTAGGGAGTAAGAGTGAGTAGGAGACAAGATGACAGAAAAATAGAAAATGCCAACCCATGTCAACCATCCCAAAATTAGTCATTTTCCTAGGAAGGAAAGGAATGAATTATGTTTCTCTTGGTAGCATGAGTACACGCTTCTGAACCACCTGATGTCTGCACTGATGCCCTGGGGTGGGAGTCAAGACTGTCACAATGTTATTCCCCTACCCACTTCCTTGCTTCTTACAGCTGTTTGGCAAGAGTCACTTAAACTTGTGTTTCAACCAGCTTTGGTAAAAGTTCCCAGGATCCATGACCAGTCCAGCTACTTGAACCTTGTGAATGTAGACATGGGGCTGTGTCTGTGCTAACACTCGGATAGTTAAATGATTTTCACTGTATGCATATCCATGCATATTCAGTGCATATTCCATGTGTATCCAACCTTGACTTTAGCTGTTGGCAGAAAGAAGTAGAGAAGCAGGGGCCGGGTTGGTGCTGGTACTATTGGTGATGAATGGTCAGAGTCCTCAAGTCCTGGAGCCAGAGCTTGAATCGGGAGCCTGCTGCCTGGAATCCCCTCTGTCTAGGTCAGCGTCATGCAGTGGCTTTGCCACTCCCACCCCACCCCCTCACACAGGTCATTCTCACGAGGTACCTTTTCCACTGTAAAACGGGGATCCCGATGCTACCTGTGGTTACTTTTGCTGGTTAATGATTGCTGTCTGTATAAAACAGTGTTGTAAAGCAACAATTATGGTGCATTCATAAATGCTGTGGCAGGAATTTGGACAGGAGGCATTTGACAACAGCTGGCTTCTACTCTACCTCATTGTGGAGGCGCAGAGGCTGGGTAGTCATTGGTGCTGATATCATCTGAAGGCCGTTCACTGACCTGTGAGGAGTGTGAGACTGGCTGGTGACCGCTGCGTCAGGTCAGCAGAGCACCTCCCCTGGCCACAGCTGCGTTGTCTTCCTGTGTGGTCACTGTGCGTGGAGTAGCTTCAGCTTCCTCACACATAAGTTCAAGAGCAAGGAGAAAGGATGACATTCTCTCATTCTATCCCTAGAAGGTCATCTGGTGTTGTTCCCATGCTCTGTAGCTGGAGGCAATCAAAAATATTGCCAAATTCAAGAGCAGGGAGAAAGATTATGGGAGAAGAGTTAGCATCTCATAGCAGTGGGGAGGGCATGGCATAGGAGATATTATTATGGTCATTTTTGGAAACAGCAATCTGGCAGAAGAAGCAAATTATGCAAATTGATATCAATTATAAGACTATGATGATAATCCTACATTCCTGCAATAAACAGCTTTTGGCTAGGATGTATTTTCCTTTTTATACATTGCTGGATTTCATTTGGTATCATTTTTATTAGGGGTTTTTGCTTTTATGTTTATAGAGATCTTTGCCTATAGTTTGTCTCTTCCTTATGATTTGTTTGTCAGGATTTAATAATGTAGGCCTAGTAAAACAGTGTTTTATCCTTTATTTTCTAAAAGAAGTTTTTGTGAGAGTTTTGTATTTATCCTTAAATATTTGTTAGGATTCACTAATGAAACCATTTGAACCCGGAGCTTTCTTTGTGGTGAAGTTTGTAATTCTAGATTTATTTTCTTTCATAAATAGAGAACTATTTATATTTTATGCCTTTATATCAATTTTCTTGATTTGTGTTTTAAGGAATTTGTTCATTTTACTTATGTTGTTAAATTTATTACCATAAAGGTGTTCATAATATTCTTTTATTATCTTCTTAATATTTTTAAAATTCAAGATGATACTCCCTTTCTCATGCCTGCCTGAGCTCAGCTATTTTTGAGCAGTCCATTGCATTTTTCAGCTTTATTGATATTTTCGAAGAACCACGGTTTGATTTCACTGACTTTACTCATTTTCTATTGGACTAATTTTTCCTTTTATTCCCCTCTGTGTATGTGGTTTTAATTTAGTACTTTTTCTAGTCTCTCTAGGTGAAGATTTGACTACAGATAGTAATTTTTTCTCCTTTTCTGTTATAAGCATTTAAAATTAAATGTTTCTTGCTAAGCACTACTTTAGCTATACAGTATCTTACAACTTCAGGTCATTTTAATTCGGTTCAAAATATTTTTAATGTTCTCTATGATTGCAGGTTTTGTAATTCATGGGTTATTTAGAAGTGTGTCATTTTTCAAATATTTATGGATTTTTCTAGACATATTGTTATTCTTTACTTATAATTTGATTTCTTAGTGTTCAAAGAATATGCCTTGTAGGTTTTCGGTCATTTAAAACTATTGAAACTTGTTTCATGGCTCAACACATGGACTTTCCTATGTTTTAAGTACATGAAAAGAATGTGTATTATGCTGTCTGTTATCATGTATATTTTTTGTTCATTATTTATTAGGTGAAATGGCTGGTGATACTGTTCTAGGCTTTTACAGCCTCACAGATTTTCTAAATACTTTTATGAATACTGAGAAAGGATTATTGACATTACCAAGCAAGATTCTAAATTTCTCTCTTGTTTTTTTATTCTGTCAATTTTTTTTTTTTTTTTTTTTTTTTTTTTTTTTTTTTTTTTTTTTTTTTTTTTTTTTTTTTTTTTTTTTTTTTTTTTTTTTTTTTTTTTTTTTTTTTTTTTTTTTTTTTTTTTTTTTTTTTTTTTTTGAGACAGGGTCTCGCTTTGTAGTTCAGGCTGGCCCTGAGCTCACTATGTAGCCCAGGCAAGCCGCCGCAAACTCAGCAATCCTCCTATCCCTGCCTCCCGAGTGCTGGGATTACAGGCGTGAGCCACCACGTCCAGCATTGTGGTATGCGGTGTTGATTGTTGGTGGGCGTGTCTCCACGCCCAGCATTATATGTGGTTACCGGGGATCGAATTCAGGACTTTGCGCTTGTGAGGCAGGCGCCAGAACCACTGAGCTAACCCTCCGGCCCTATTCTGTCAATTTTTTTTAATTGAATTCTTTATTGGTACAATTTATATACATCTCAAAATCACATATAACATTGGGGAATTTGTACCAGTATATGCCACAAGTTAATTCTCATTTTTACCCATATCCCTATCCACTCCCCTCTCCTCTCCCCTTTATACATGCTCTTTTATTTTCTTTCTGTATCATATTTATTCCTTTCCCTCATCACATTCCCACACCAAGTTTCCTATAGAAATATTCTACTCTATAAAAGCTGTCCTACTTTCTAGAACTCATTTGCATCTACAGGTGTTCATGCCAAAGAGAAGATCCGGGAATTGTCTATCTGTGGTCTATTGATTTCACTTATTAGTATATCCTCCAGATGTCTCCATTTGCACCTAAATGGATCGATCTTGTCATTCTTTA